>OY992879.1:30119181-30135689 GCA_963921405.1 Cepaea hortensis | reverse complement strand
CAGATATGACTGAGCTACTGTATTAAAGTAGACGGTACTGCCTACTTTCTGTTAGCACCGAATGTTGGGTCTTAGTCTGATATGACTGAGCTGCCGTATGAAAGTATACGGGGCTACCTGCTTCTGTTAGCACCGAATGTTGGGTATTAGTCATATGTAATTGAGCTACTGTATGACAATAGACGCTACTGCTACTTTCTGTTAGCACCGAATGTTGGGTCTTAGTCAGATATGACCGAGCTACCGTATTAAAGTAGACGGTACTGCCTACTTTCTGTTAGCACCGAATGTTGGGTCTTAGTCAGATATGACTGAGCTACCGTATGACAATAGAGGGCACTGCCTACTGTCTGTTATCACCGAATGTTGGGTCTTAGTCAGATATGACAGAGCTACCGTATGACAATAGAGGGCACTGCCTGATTATGTTAGTACCGAATGTTAGGCGGTGCTCACCAAACCCGACACCCCACATTGTGCCAACGGCTTCGGGTGGAGTAGCTCAAATGGGAGAGAATACGCTTTATCCAAGCGCGAGGAAATGCAATCTAAAGACTAAAGGTCATAGCGGGGCAGACCAGGCCCTAAGCCTTGGTTGGCAATTGGCCTAGTATCGAAGCTCCGACAGGCGGACAGTCAGAGTATTGCTTTCCTGATGTGGCAGCTTCTACAGCTTGTCTTGTTCCAGAAGTACTGGTGATACCTGTGATGGACAGATGGATTGATAGGTGAAATGATACATTGATTGATAGACAGGTCCATTGATAGGTCGATTGATAGGTTGATTGATAGACATGTGGAATAATAGGTGGATTGCTAGGTTGATTGCTAGGTTGATTGCTAGGTTGATTGATAGGTCGATTGAAAGGTTGATTGATAGGTTGATTGAAAGGATGATTGATAGGTTGATTGAAAGGATGATTGATAAATATGTGGATTTATAGGTGAACTGATAGGTTTGTTGATAGGTTGATTGATTTACAGGTGGATTAACTGACAAGTGGACTGATGGACACATGGATCGATGGACAGATGGATTCATAGGATGATTGAGAGACAGCTGGATTGATAGGTTGATTTAAAGGTTGATTTATAGGTTGATTGATAGGTTGATTGAAAGGATGATTGATAAATATGTGGATTTATAGGTGAACTGATCGGTTTGTTGATAGGTTGATTGATTGACAGGTTGGTTAACTGACAGGTAGACTGATGACACATGGATTGATGGACAGATGGATTGATAGGATGATTGAGAGACAGGTGGGTTGCTAGGATTATTGATAGACAGGTGGATTGATAGGTGGATTGATAGACAGGTGTATTGATGGAGAGGTGGGTTGATAGGTGGATTGATGGAGAGGTGGGTTGAAAGACAGCTGGTCTGATGGACGTGTGGCTTGATAGACAGGTGGATTGATGGTCGGGTGGATTAATGGATAGGTAGATTGATAGACGGGTGGATTTTGATAAGTGGATTGATAGACAGGTTTATTGAAGGACGGGTGGGTTTAGGGACAGATGGATTGAAAGATAGATGGCGTGATAAGTGGATTGATAAGTTGATTGAAAGACAAGTAGATCGATAGACAGGTGTATTGATAGACAGGTGGATTGATAGACAGGTGGATTGATAGACAGTTGTATTGATCGACAGGTGGTTTGATAGACAGGTGGATTGATTGATAGCCCAAGGCCTGACAATCTAAGACCTAACAACCCAAGACCTGTCAACCCAAGACCTGACAACCTAAGATCTAGCAACCCACGACCTGACAACCCGAGACCTGACAACCCAAGACCTGACAACCCAAGACCTGACAACCCAAGACCTAACAATCCATGACCTGACAACCCAGAACCTGACAACCCACAACCTGACAACAGCGCTACCGAGTCGGCCAGTTGAAATATAAACACGTTAGTTGCGTGCTTCTGTCGGGTCTTGTGAGATATGACCGAGCTACCGTATGAAAGAAGACGGGGCTACCTGCTTCTGTTAGCACCGAATGTTGGGTCTTAGTCTGATATAACCGAGCTACTGTATGAAAGTAGACGGTACTGCCTACTTTCTGTTAGCACCGAATGTTGGGTCTTAGTCTGATATGACTGAGCTGCCGTATGAAAGTATACGGGGCTACCTGCTTCTGTTAGCACCGAATGTTGGGTATTAGTCATATGTAATTGAGCTACTGTATGACAATAGACGCTACTGCTACTTTCTGTTAGCACCGAATGTTGGGTCTTAGTCAGATATGACCGAGCTACCGTATTAAAGTAGACGGTACTGCCTACTTTCTGTTAGCACCGAATGTTGGGTCTTAGTCTGATATGACTGAGCTACCGTATGACAATAGAGGGCACTGCCTACTGTCTGTTAGCACCGAATGTTGGGTCTTAGTCAGATATGACTGAGCTACCGTATTAAAGTAGACGGTACTGCCTACTATCTGTTAGCACCGAATGTTGGGTCTTAGTCAGATATGACTGAGCTACTGTATTAAAGTAGACGGTACTGCCTACTTTCTGTTAGCACCGAATGTTGGGTCTTAGTCTGATATGACTGAGCTGCCGTATGAAAGTATACGGGGCTACCTGCTTCTGTTAGCACCGAATGTTGGGTATTAGTCATATGTAATTGAGCTACTGTATGACAATAGACGCTACTGCTACTTTCTGTTAGCACCGAATGTTGGGTCTTAGTCAGATATGACCGAGCTACCGTATTAAAGTAGACGGTACTGCCTACTTTCTGTTAGCACCGAATGTTGGGTCTTAGTCAGATATGACTGAGCTACCGTATGACAATAGAGGGCACTGCCTACTGTCTGTTATCACCGAATGTTGGGTCTTAGTCAGATATGACAGAGCTACCGTATGACAATAGAGGGCACTGCCTGATTATGTTAGTACCGAATGTTAGGCGGTGCTCACCAAACCCGACACCCCACATTGTGCCAACGGCTTCGGGTGGAGTAGCTCAAATGGGAGAGAATACGCTTTATCCAAGCGCGAGGAAATGCAATCTAAAGACTAAAGGTCATAGCGGGGCAGACCAGGCCCTAAGCCTTGGTTGGCAATTGGCCTAGTATCGAAGCTCCGACAGGCGGACAGTCAGAGTATTGCTTTCCTGATGTGGCAGCTTCTACAGCTTGTCTTGTTCCAGAAGTACTGGTGATACCTGTGATGGACAGATGGATTGATAGGTGAAATGATACATTGATTGATAGACAGGTCCATTGATAGGTCGATTGATAGGTTGATTGATAGACATGTGGAATAATAGGTGGATTGCTAGGTTGATTGCTAGGTTGATTGCTAGGTTGATTGATAGGTCGATTGAAAGGTTGATTGATAGGTTGATTGAAAGGATGATTGATAGGTTGATTGAAAGGATGATTGATAAATATGTGGATTTATAGGTGAACTGATAGGTTTGTTGATAGGTTGATTGATTTACAGGTGGATTAACTGACAAGTGGACTGATGGACACATGGATCGATGGACAGATGGATTCATAGGATGATTGAGAGACAGCTGGATTGATAGGTTGATTTAAAGGTTGATTTATAGGTTGATTGATAGGTTGATTGAAAGGATGATTGATAAATATGTGGATTTATAGGTGAACTGATCGGTTTGTTGATAGGTTGATTGATTGACAGGTTGGTTAACTGACAGGTAGACTGATGACACATGGATTGATGGACAGATGGATTGATAGGATGATTGAGAGACAGGTGGATTGATAGGTTGATTGATAGACAGGTGGATTGATAGGTTGATTGATAGACAGGTGGACTAATAAACAGGTGGATTGATAGGTTGATTGAAATACACGTGGATTGATAGGTGGATTGATAGGTTGATTGAAATACACGTGGATTGATAGGTGGATTGATAGACAGGTGGAATGATAGGTTGATTGATTGACAGGTGGATTGATAGGTTGATTGATTGACAGGTAGATTGATAGGTGGATTGATAGACAGGTGGGTTGATGGGTGGATTGATAGACAGGTGTATTGCTAGGATGATTGATAGACAGGTGGATTGATAGGCTGATTGATTGACAGGTGGATTTATATGATGGTTGAGAGACTGGTGGATTGATAGGTGGATTGATAGACAGGTGGGTTGCTAGGATTATTGATAGACAGGTGGATTGATAGGTGGATTGATAGACAGGTGTATTGATGGAGAGGTGGGTTGATAGGTGGATTGATGGAGAGGTGGGTTGAAAGACAGCTGGTCTGATGGACGTGTGGCTTGATAGACAGGTGGATTGATGGTCGGGTGGATTAATGGATAGGTAGATTGATAGACGGGTGGATTTTGATAAGTGGATTGATAGACAGGTTTATTGAAGGACGGGTGGGTTTAGGGACAGATGGATTGAAAGATAGATGGCGTGATAAGTGGATTGATAAGTTGATTGAAAGACAAGTAGATCGATAGACAGGTGTATTGATAGACAGGTGGATTGATAGACAGGTGGATTGATAGACAGTTGTATTGATCGACAGGTGGTTTGATAGACAGGTGGATTGATTGATAGCCCAAGGCCTGACAATCTAAGACCTAACAACCCAAGACCTGTCAACCCAAGACCTGACAACCTAAGATCTAGCAACCCACGACCTGACAACCCGAGACCTGACAACCCAAGACCTGACAACCCAAGACCTGACAACCCAAGACCTAACAATCCATGACCTGACAACCCAGAACCTGACAACCCACAACCTGACAACCCAAGACCTGACAACCCAAGACCTGACAACCCAAGACCGGACCACCAATCCTGACATCCAAACTGCTAGCCCATGTTTACTGCATACACTGCGGATTTCAATTGCCTACTCACTTTTGCAGTAAGCGGAATCTGGTCCAGAAAAACAGATCGATATGAATGCCCCAGTTCTATTTCCCGCCCTTGACTTTATCTTCCGTTCGATCACTGTGCTCAAGCTTGTAGATAGTCAAATTGGCATGGCTGCGTGATTACCAGATATCGAATGGCAATGTACAAACCGAAGCTGCGTGTGGTAAACATATCAATAGTTAACAGGGCATGTTTTTTCCTTCGCCTCCTTGTAATGAAGCTCCTTCGCGTCTTCCGTGTCTCTTCTTCTTTTTCCTCGTATTCTCCTTCTTATTCCTCTTCTCCTGCTCATCCTGCTCTTCCTGCTCCTGCTCCTGCTCCTGCTCCTGTTCCTGTTCCTGTTTCTCCTTTTCATTCTCCACCTCCTCCTCCTCCTCCTCCTCCTCCTCCTCCTCCTCCTCCTCCTCCTCCTTCCTTCTTCTTCTTCTTCTTCTTCTTCTTCTTCTTCTTCTTCTTCTTCTTCTTCTTCTTCTTCTTCTTCTTCTTCTTCTTCTTCTTCTTCTTCTTCTTCTTCTTCTTCTTCTTCTTCTTCTTCTTCTTCTTCTTCTTCTTCTTCTTCTTCTTCTTCTTCTTCTTCTTCTTCTTCTTCTTCTTCTGCTGTTGTCTTCTCATCCACCTTAAAAAAATACAAAACAACACTTGTGACCTAAATGGTGGGCTTCGAAATCGAACCCACAACATTCGTAAAGCCAAGTAGGCGGCTAGATTAACATCGCCATGGAGACTCCAAGCTAAAATGTTACAGGACGTCGCAATAAACCGCAGCATTTGTTGTAGATTTGCGATTTTTAATACGGGTTTACGTTCAGTAGTTTGCTCTTGCTTTCTGAACGACTGTCGCTGATACTATTGTGAAAATTAACGCAATGCCATCTGGTTCGAAGTCTAAAAGGGGCTAACTTCAAATCTTGTTGGTCAGAGTTGTGAAGCTGCGTTCTCTATCTATTAGTTAGTTAGTTTGTTTGTCGACAGATCATCCTCATTGTACATCGAACCATTCAGTACAAAAGTGCTCGGATCCCCTCCTCAGTAAATCCCGCAGCGTGTAGCAGCTCACGACAATGGTTCTGTGTTGGTTTATTACTCTTCTTTGGCTTCCTGTGTAGTGTTCTTGTTTTGCCACACCTCTTTTAACTTGCTGTTCTCGCAGTCTGGCCATGGTTATAGATTCCCAGTCATCGCTTGATTCTCGTACAGCATCAGAATGTCTGCCTGGTCCATGGCTCGTCCGCCTTCCATAGTAACCCTACCTGCAAACCTGTCAGCCTGTTTATTCTCTTGTACACCCGCATGCCCTGGCACGAAGATGAAACTAATATTTGAAAGCCGACTCCGCTCCAGAGACGGCAGCCCCTCTCTTCGGTCCCACCTCATCTCTATCTTCCTGAGCATCCTCATTGAGTCACTAAGAACACATGCCCGATTGAATGTCTGTGTCTCGAGCCATGTTATTGCTTTACTTACTGCCATGACTTCCATAGTCAGGCTGCTTGTGGTCAAAGCAAAAGAGCCAGACTCTTCCTTCACAATTTTCCCTCCGCCTGAGCCGTAAAGGCCCATGAACTTCTCACTCCTCAGACGACCGACTCATCCGTGTAAATGACAGCATCATCCTCTAAAGAATTCTTGAAGATCAGAGCCTGTACTTCCGCCTCCGCAGCTGGATTTTCTTGTCTGCAACTCCTGTATAGTTGGATGCACAGTTGGATGAAAAGGTTGTACAGAACTCTGTTGGCACTTGTACCTTCTCCTCACCAGGTTCTAAGACCTCAAGTGAAAACACCTGCTGAAGAATGTCTTCGGCTTGACCCATCCATGACTTTCCTCTTTTTAACCTGCTGCCCTTTACCGTCTTAATCTCGCTATGCAGTGGATGTTGTGTGTTTGCGTTGACTCTGAGATAGGCAAGTGCGTGGCAAATTTGTATTCTGTCCCTCATGGTTGGGAAATCAAGAAGTATGCACATACAGAGTCTGCCAGTTGACCTTCTAAATGGAACATCACAGGACCAAAGGATAATTTCAAATACGGCTAAACACGGCTGTTGAATCAATCTGTCTGTATGTCAAGCAACCTACAAGTCTAGCTACAAAACTATACATCCATCCATATATCCATCTATCTAGTCATCAATTCATCCGTCCCTCCGCCCGTCTGTATGTCTTTCGTTTATCTGTTCGTCCGTCCGATCCTCCGTCTGTCTGTCTATCCATCTATCCATCCATCCACCCATCCGTTCATCCATCCGTCTAGAAACTAGAACACTATATACAACAATAAGAATGAGACACACAGCTTTCTTATATCATGTGAAGAAAAGAGAGGCATTGGGGAACATAGTGACGACTCGAAAGATCAATGGAAAGAAAGGCAGAGACAGACCAAGAGAAATTATCCTGGATGGACTGAGACAGTGGCACAGCAGAATATCATCAGCAGAATTGATCCAGAATACCAAAAAGACCGAGATATGGCCACGCTAGCTCACACGGGACTTGATGATGATGATGATGAATGGAAATGGGAAGGTCTAATGGTAGAATTAACACGTCAGTTGTCATTCATTCCCCCTATCGGCATTTTCTTTCAGGTTTATATTCGAAAAGTGGCTTCTTCTTCTTTCGCTCGCTTGAAATCTGTATATAACTGCAGTGTTGTCTCTTGTGTGAATTTAACTGTCTTTTATAGTTCACTCTGTGGTCTATAAAGTTTATCTTCCACGGTCGTCTCTCTAAGCCAGAATGTTTGCCTCGATATGTTGTATTTTGGGCAGTCTTGGAGTATGTGATCTGCAATCTGCGACGCCAATCCACATGTGTACATGGCTGATTCACCAATCTTGAATGTTGTTATAAATGGTTGCGTAATCTATTGTCTCATGTTCTGGGGAATGGTGATTTATTCTGGTCTGCCCATAAGGTGGTAGTCGTCTTTAACTTGTGTTGGTGGCTGATTTGTTCTGGTATGTCCATAAGATGGTAGTCGTCTTTAGTTGGGTTGATGGCTGATTTGTTCTGATCTGTCCATAAGGTGGTAGTCGTCTTTAGTTGGGTTGATGGCTGATTTGTTCTGGTCTGTCCATAAGGTGGTAGCCGTTTTTAACTGGTGTTTGTGGCTGATTTGTTCTGGTCTGTCTATAAGGTGGTAGTCGTCTTTAACTGATGTTGGTCTCTGGTTTGTTCTGGTCTGTCCATAAGGTAGTAGTCCACTTTAGTTGGTGTTTGTGGTTGATTTATTTTGGTCTGTCCGTAAGGTGAAGTCGTTTTTAACTGGTGTTTGTGGCTGATTTGTTCTGGTCTGTCTATAAGGTGGTAGTCGTCTTTAACTGATGTTGGTGGCTGATTTGTTCTGGTCTGTCCATAAGGTGGTAGTCGTCTTTAGCTGGTGTTGGTGGCTGATTCGGACAAAGGATTATTGATCTGAGGCTAGGGGTGAACACTAATATAACTTCTCTTCTGACGCAGAACGAGGTAGAGGTAATGGTAGGATGGAGCCCTGTCTGTTGTCCCAGCCTGTACCAGTAGTAAAACCCGACACTGATGCCTCAGGTCTTTAAAAAAAGTCGCTGAAAAGTCGACAGGATCGACTTCATTACACCAGCTTTTATCTCATATAGCTCAGTCTCTTTCCGCAGCGTGGACAGCGTCGCACAAAGCACGAACTCCGTTGCTCCACCGACGACCCCTAGGAGTCTCCGAAAAATGCACTCGTGAAACGAATGACGCGGTCCGGAATCGAACCCACAACCTTCGGAGCCCGAGTCAGACGGCTTGACCACTTCGCAGGTATATTAACCGATTCAGTGCCGAAGGATATTATATCCCAAAATTTGACCTCCCATGTGGATAAAAGGGCGATATATCGCCGTTCGAGGGTTGTCGTGTTCCTTGTTTTGTTTCGTGGTGTTTTCCGCAATTTTAATGCTCGGTGAAGGGAAATTACATTATAATACTTGTTCTTTTGATTGTGTTCCAAACCTAATTTTTGTTTGACACTGAATCGGTTATAAATGGTCCAGAATTAATTGATTAAGTGTCACGGAAATATTAATTGTTGCAAGCGACTTCCCGTATCTGCCATGGGCTTATACACAGTGGTGTTCCCGGATGCACACAACTTTAATTTATATATATGTCATTTAAACATCGGTATTATTCAAAATAATTCTCATCAACCTGTAACGTATTTATGCCAGCGTGAAACAAGTGCCTGTATTCCTTGCCCATACCAGATTTTGTTTTGATCATGAAGCCATTTCTTCGCTGCGTGATTCACTCCTTCATCATCTTCAAACCTTGTCCCACGGAGTGCAACTTTAAGTGGACCAAATAAATGCAAATCAGAGGATGTAAGATCGGGACTATTGGGTGGATGGGATAGAACAGTCCAATCAAATTTAATTATTGCTGCCCATGTCGCCAGACTTTTGTGAGGGTGCGCACTATCGTGAAGGAGACTGAGGAACTCGTTTTGTGCAAATCTGAGAAAATCCGAGTTTTTATAACTGCATTTGCACTACCATTGCTGACCGACATCTGCAAGGCCAATTGTTGAGTAGTGATTCGCTTATCAGTAAGAATAATTCTTTCAGGGCAATCCAACTTGACTGCTTTGTTGAATGTGGCAGGACATCAACAGCGAGGCCGATCAAGCAGTTCCGTATCTTCACTTCCTGATTTGTGTGCCTGATCGACTTGGCCTAGATAGAGGGCAGAGTTTCGTTTGCTAGACATCACCCACCCTTGTTAGTGTTTCATTCTAGACTGCAGATGTCTTTATTGTTTGTCCTAATTTTACTTCAATGTTTGTGTGAACATTAGTTGTCCTTAAGTTGTATGGCATAAATGTTGCCAGTATTAGTTGACATCAGAGAACGCCATTTGCTTTAACCTGATTGCCTACATGTTTTAGATGGTACCATCTGTTTTCTGTTGGCGTAAAATATTGGGCGGCGCTCACCAAACCCAACACCCCACATTGTGCCAATGGTTTCGGGCAGAGAAGCATAACTCGAAAGATATAAACTTTATCCTGGTGTGAGGAAATGCAACCTAAAGACTAAATGTCAAGGCAGGACAGACCGGGCCCTAAGCCTTGTTTGGCGACTGGACTAGTATTGAAGCTCCGACATACGGACAGTTACAGCATTGCTTTGCAGATCGGGCAGCTTCTTCTGCTTGTCTTGATCCAGACGTATTAGTGTTACCTTTCCTCTGGAGTTAACTAGATAGTCCCAGCAGAGGGATCATTCTGCATTGGCAACACATGGTCTCTACATTTTAGCCTAGGCTTTGTGATATAGAGAGTTATAACTTCATCCCTGGTCCCCTAAATGAGTTATAGTTATTATGCATTTTTTGAAGCAGAATTGAACAGATTGTCACTGGATTCAGATGGACTCAGGCGAGAGAGTGTGGTAGATGAATTGCGGAACTCTTTCTCACTGTAATCCAATTCATCGTGCAAGTCATTCTTCATCCAACTTCACTCACGGCAGCAAACGTTCAACCCCACTGGATGAAATGAGTGGTCAACATCATTCACTATGGATAAACACATATTTCAGCCTAACGGTTTTACTAATTGACTGGGATGGGAGGTGCACATTCTCAGCCACCGTTCTGGATCCCTGGAATATCTCCTTACGCTTCGCTATGTCTGTTCTGGTTAGTTTGAGTGACGGTGCGGTTTCTACTCTTTATTCCCATTTTTCCTTTTCTTTTCCGCCTAAAAGCAGTCAGCGGTGTGCTATCTTTATCTCACACAATCCCCCCTCTCCATATATATATATATATATATATATATATATATATATATATATATATATATATATATATATATATATATATATATATATATATATGTATGTTTGTTTGTTTGTGGGTTTGTGGATTTGGATGCGTTCGATAACGGTACATCCGATTGAGATGAAATTTTCTACACGTCTTCCTTTCATTCCTGTGCAACCGACTATAATAATTTCTTAATGTAAAATCTTCGACTTATTTAATAACATTTGTTTTTCCATTTTCATTATATAATGTCTATATAGCAGGGGGACTTCACTCTAGAAAAGTTATTTCAAGGGGCATAACTTTTAATAACATTTCTATATACTTTATAGTCATATTGTTGGACTTACCTGCACTATTGTTAAACTCTTTGTCTATAGTTATTTTTAGGCATATGAGTTATATTAAATAATGATATAATCTTTAAGGTATTTTTAAAGTTTGCATAAAAATAATGCATTATGCATAACATTTTAACCCATCTTTTTCTGCTTACAAAACTTATCAACTGTCATGTCGGTGATTAAAAACAGTTTTCATTAAAAATAATGAATGGTGTGTGGAAGGACATTCTTTTAAGTTACTGTGCGCCAGGAGCTGGGCGAAACCACGCCGGGTCAGATAGATAGACAGATAGTCGGGAACGGAAGCTTATTTGACTACTTATATGAATGAATTAAATGACATGCTCCCCACCAGGGACTGGGTGAAGCCGGGACAGACAGACAGACAGACAGACAGACAGTCGGTAACGGGAACGGGAGCTTATATGACTACTTATATGAATTAAATGAGATGCTCCACACCAGGAGCCAGGCGATGCCGGGCAGGGTCAGACAGACAGACAGACAGACAGACAGACAGACAGACAGACAGACAGACAGACAGACAGACAGACAGACAGATAGTCGGGAACGGGAGAGCTTATATGACTACTTATATTAATTAAATGAGATGCTCCCCACCAGGGACTGGGTGAAGCCGGGCCGGGTCAGCCAGACAGACAGACAGACAAACAAGCAGACAGACAGACTGATAGATAGATAGATCCCCTCCAGGGCCTGGGCGAAGCCGGGCCGGGTCAGCTAGTATATATATATATATATATATATATCTATAAAACAGAGTGTATGTTTGTTTGTTTGTGGGTTTGTGAGTATTGGATGCGTTCGATAACGGTACATCCGATTGAGATGAAATTTTCTACACGTCTTCCTTTCATTCATTTGCAACCGACTATAATAATTTCTTAATGTAAAATCTTCGACTTATTTAATAACATTTACTTTTCCATTTTCATTATATAATGTCTATATAGCAGGGGCACTTGACTCTAGAAAAGTTATTTCAAGGGGCATAACTTTTAATAACATTTCTATATACTTTATAGTCATATTGTTGGACTTACATGCACTATTGTTAAACTTTTTGTCTATAGTTATTTTCAGGCGTATGAGTTATATTAAATAATGATATAATCTTTAAGGCATTTTCAAAGTTTTCATAAAAATAATGCATAATGCATAACATTGTAACCCATCTTTTTCTACAGTTTTCATTGAATGGTGTGTGGAAGGACATTCTTTTAAGTTACTGTGCGCCAAGGGACGCAGAGGTGTTTCCAAGGCACCAGGGCCGGTTTATATACTGGCCAAGACCTATTGACGCGTCCTCGCCGAGCGTCTTGGCTGAAGTCAATAGGATCGCCGATTCCTCCGAAGTCGGAGAGTGTCTGCCTGTACGGCGAGGAACCACCAGTCTGCACACCAATAAGCCAGACATGGGACAACGGATACTCACGCAAAACTCAGGTCCTGTATGACATCGCACTGATGCTGGACAACAGGATGTCTTCATCCGACATACAGGACTTCGCGATGGAATTCACAGCCAGCGAACACAAGCAAGCAAGCAGCAAGTTGCTTAATGGTAGTAAGTTAACATTATTGTAGCCGCGAAATGTTGCTTCCACCCTCTGCGTGCATTTGTTCTTACTGGACACAGTGTTTTGTTAACTATAACCGTTAACTGAGAAAACCAAATGCGTTGGAGCTCAAGCCAGCGAACACAAGCAAGCAAGCAAGCACTGTGCGCCAAGAGCTGGGCGAAACCACGCCGGTCAGATAGATAGACAGATAGTCGGGAACGGAAGCTTATTTGACTACTTATATGAATTAAATTACATGCTCCCCACCAGGGACTGGGTGAAGCCGGGCCGGGAAAGACAGACAGACAGACAGATAGACAGACAGACAGATAGTCGGGAACGGGAGAGCTTATATGACTACTTATATGAATTAAATGAGATGCTCCCCACCAGGGACTGGGTGAAGCCGGGCCGGGTCAGCCAGACAGACAGACAAACAGACAAACAAGCAGACAGACAGACTGATAGATAGATAGATCCCCTCCAGGGCCTGGGCGAAGCCGGGCCGGGTCAGCTAGTATATATATATATATATATATATATATATATATATATATATATATATATATATATATATATATATATATATATATATATATATGATAGCCGCCGACCGATCCCCCAGCTGACGTCACAGACACAAACCAACATAACCAGTCCGAGATAGGACTCACAAGACAAGAATTAGGGTGAATAAACCCACGAAAACCACAGACCTCAATATATATATATATATATATATATATATATATATATATATATATATATATATATATATATATATATATATATATATATATATATATATATGCTGACCCGGCCCGGCATCGCCCAGCTTCTGGCGGGGTTCTATCTATCTATCTATCTATCTATCTATCTATCTATCTATCTATCTATCTATCTATCTATCTATCTATCTATCTATCTATCTATTTATCTATCTATCTATCTATCTATCTATCTATCTATCTATCTATCTATCTAACTCTGTCTGTCTGTCTGTCTGTCTGTCTGTCGACCCGGCCCGGCCCGACTGTCTGTCTGTCTATCCATCCATCCATCCATCCATCCATCCATCCATCCATCCATCCATCCATCCATCCATCTAGAGGAATCGGCCCGGCTTTGCCCAGCCCCTGGCGGGGATCTATCTATCTATCTATCTATCTATCTATCTATCTATCTATCTATCTATCTATCTATCTATCTATCTATCTATCTATCTATCTATCTATCTATCTATCTATCTATCTATCTATCTATCTATCTATCTATCTATCTATCTATCTATCTATCTATCTAACTCTGTCTGTCTGTCTGTCTGTCTGTCTATCAGTCTGTCTGTCTGTCGACCCGGCACGGTCCGACTGTCTGTCTGTCTATCCATCCATCCATCCATCCATCAATCAATCCATCCATCCATCCATCCATCCATCCATCCATCCATCCATCTATAGGAATCGGCCCGGCTTCGCCCAGCCCCTGGCGGGGATCTATCTATCTATCTATCTATCTATCTATCTATCTATCTATCTATCTATCTATCTATCTATCTATCTATCTATCTATCTATCTATCTATCTATCTATCTATCTATCTATCTATCTATCTATCTATCTATCTATCTATCTATCTATCTATCTATCTATCTATCTATCTATCTATCTATATATCTATCTATCTATCTATCTATCTATCTACCTTCCTACCTACCTACCTACCTATCTATCTATCTATCTATCTATCTATCTATCTATCTATCTATCTATCTATCTATCTATCTATCTATCTATCTATCTATCTATCTATCTATCTATCTATCTATCTATCTATCTATCTATCTATCTATCTATCTATCTATCTATCTATCTATCTATCTATCTATCTATCTATCTATCTATCTATCTATCTACTTTAAGAACTTAGTAATAGATAAAACAAATAGTAAGGATATATGGAAGGCAATTAACACCTTGACAAACAAGTATAACTTCCGAAATTCTTTACCATCAAATCATATTACATGCGACCAATTCAGTAATTTTTTTCAAAGTGACATAGACCAGTTGAAGGCTTCAATACATAATTCTCCTTGCAACTTATCTTTGCTGTCATCGTTTTGCGAGAATAGATGCTCCGGCGATATTCTTTCCGACATACCGCTAATGACAATCACTGAGGTATTCACTTACCTCAGTAACCTAAAAAACACAACCTCATCTGGGTTAGATGGAATCAGCAACCGGATTCTCCGTTGTGCTGCGCCAGTGATCTGTATATCACTAACCTATGTATATAATCAGTGTCTCACCAAAGGCCACTTTCCATCAGCTCTCAAAATCGCTAAAGTGTACCCTCTTCTTAAATCTGGTTCATTGGACAATGATCTCCCGAACAATTACAGACCCATTTCCTTACTATCATCACTTTCTAAGCCACTAGAAAAACACATCCATAAAGTAACATTACAGTATTTAGTTCGCAACAAGCTTATTGTTGACAACCAATCAGGATTTCGACCAAAATATTCTTGCCATACGGCCCTAACAAATATGATAGAAAATTGGCACCAGAATATAAACAACAACAGTCTATGCGGAACTGTGCTTATTGATTTCAAGAAAGCATTTGATATGATAGACCATGTTATTTTAATTAAAAAACTTGAGACAATGAAAATTGGCCCTAATGTAGTCACTCTAATATCATCTTTTCTATCAAACAGAAAGCAAGTAGTATCACATAATAAATGTCTGTCTCATACCACTACCTTCAATATTGGAGTACCGCAAGGCTCTATTCTTGGCCCTCTATTGTTTGCCATATATATTAACGATCTGCCTTTGCATCTTTCGTCGTCCTGCGATCTATTTGCAGACGACTGTACAGTGTACACAAATGCTGAAAACTGTATTTTATTGGAGTCGTCTTTACAACAAGAATTAAATAATGTAGTTAGATGGAGCTATTCAAACCGTATGCAAATTAACATCACTAAAACAAAATCAATGTTACTAACAACCAGACAAAGACTTCAGACTCTAAGCTCACACACATCACTTCAACTTCACATCGATAAAATGCCAGTAGAAAGTGTAATTGAGCACAAAACATTAGGCATAATTATTGATAGAAACCTAACCTTTAATTCCCACGTTCAAGCGCTTATTAAACAAACAGCGAAAAAAGTCTACCAACTCGCCAAAATTAAAAACTTCCTTGATGAGGACACAAGGAAACTATTCTATACTTCTCATATACAGACACACTTTGACTACTGCTCTACAATCTGGGACGGTTGTTCTAATTCAAACACCAAGCGACTTTACTCACTCCAGAAACGTGCCATGAGTCTAATTTATAACAAACATTTATCTGACAATCCTAGCCTGTATAAACGCCTTCAGTTACTACCACTCCGCAAACGCCTGCTTTTCAATAAAGCTAAACTAATTCACAAAATCCTGCATCGAAATGCCCCAAATTACCTTTGGCCATTGTTTAAATATAATGCTAGACACAGTAAACGTTTAAATATATTACACATTCCGAAGCCTAGGATTGACTTATACAAAACAAGCTTAACGTACTCTGCACCTCAGCTGTGGAACAATCTTCCACAAGAAATCAAAGACATCACCAATCCCTATTCATATAATCGCAAATTACTCGAACACTATCTCAGTACGGATTATCTTCCCCCTTAATAATAGAGATAATAATAATAATCACAAAACCCTAGTATAACAGCCAGTCCCCTTTTGGTAGGCCAGTATATTCCACATGGCTAATAACAAGTGTCAGACCATTATCTAATTTTACTGTATCGTGTAGTTTTGATGTTTGCATTTTGCCCATGCCTTTATAATGCATATCTTTTATATTGTTGCTGTTCTTTGTTAG
>OY992879.1:30044181-30109181 GCA_963921405.1 Cepaea hortensis | reverse complement strand
GTTTCTTTTTTTTTTCTTTGGCCCTGTCAGAAAAAGATCCACACCTTACTGAGGATTCGGACACGGTTCTCCTGAAAGAGAACCCGACGTTCTAGCCACTCGGCCAGCCGCTCCTCGACGATAATATTACTGGATAATAATAACAATAATTATAATAATGTTGACGATGATGGTGATGACTATGATGATGATGTTGCTAATTATGATGATAATGATTATGATGAATATAATAATGATAATTATGATAATAATGTTGAAGATGAGGTTGATGCTAATGACAATGATAATAATTTTTTTCCCCGCATATCCTATTTACAGGACATCGCTGTCAACACCAGCATTTTACAGCTGGTTTGATGTCATGGCAAGATTACGCTCAGTAGTTTGCCATTGCTTTCTGAGCGACCGGCTCACATACCCGCGTAAGGAACCAACGCGTCGCGATCCGCTACCGAATCTCGCGCAGCTGCGGTACCCAACGTGGATATACGGAATTACGGAGAAAGTCAATAACCCTTCGCCAGGGAGACGGCAGTTAGGATAATAATGCTGATAATGTTGACGACAACGAAGATGATTATGATGATGAGAAATACGATAATAATGATTATACTGTTGACGTTTATGGTTATGATGATAATTATGATAATGGTGATAATCCTTATGATAATAATCATGATAATTATCATGATAATTATCATAACGATGCTGATAATGTTGACGATGATGATTATGATGATAATGATAAATTTGTTAATAATGATCATACTGTTGACGATTATGGTTATGATGATAATTATGATGATGGTGATAATCCTTATGATAATAATCATGATAATTATTATAACAATGCTGATAATGTTGACGATGATGATTATGATGATAGTGATGACTTTCATTGGCACCTTGCCGTCTTGACAGACGATAGTTTGTGCTTTAAAAAGGCATAATAACTTTTAACTATGGCGGTAGCGAGTGTGACTGATAAGGCCAATTTGCGCTGTAAATGTCCGTTCACAGTGGGTGCATGTGAACACGTGGTCATTTCCACCATCATGCACCATCTTACGTCTCAAACGCTTGGTGTGTGACTTTTCTGCAATAATTTTCTCCTTTGACTTTATTCCATTTCTGATATTTGCCCTCCATGCAACACGTTCAGCGGCGACGTGCTCCCAATGTGCATTATCAATGCCTGTATCAATCATGTCCCGCTTACACACATCTTTGTATCGTAGTAGAGGCCGACCCTGAGATCTCTTACCCATCTGTAATTCACCAAAAAAGATATCCTTTGGTATTCTACCATCATCCATCCTCCTAAGATGTCCTATCCATCTAAGTCTACGAAGACTGAGCATGGAATAAACTGTCACACAACCTGATCTTTCCAATACTTCAGTATTTGTGATTTTGTCTTGCCACTTAATACCAAGAATTCTTCGCAGACACCGCATATGAAAGCTGTTTCGTGATGACTATGACGATATTAATAATTGGGCAAACTTTGAGCCATAGCCTCAATGCGCAGCGTTGTGATATTATATTACGATAACTTTGTCGCGTCTAGCGTGAGTCATGTTGTCAAGTGGTTCCTCACCCGCCTCACACGCCAGTGATCCGGAGTTCGATTCTGGCACTACTGTCGAGCTCAAACGAAAGAGAAACTCGAGTCTAGTGCTTCCAAACTGACGTGGACAAGGCCCAAGGTTCGTACCGGAATACGATCAGAGTTGCCAATAGTATGTTGTGCTTAATCTTCAAACCCCAATCCCGAAACAACCAAATAAATCAATAATGTTTATTATAAAAATATTCTTGCCTACGATGAAAATGATGTTGATGGCAATGATCAAGCTGCCGATACGTACAGTTCATTCCCCCCCCCCCCCCTTTTCCAGTATAGGGGGGAAATGTTCCCGACCACCCGGCCACAAACCCCGGCAAACCCCATGCCAGATGTGAATCAGAACAATACATCGTGTCCCGTTTGAAATCCACCATATCACCTGCTGTTGAACCCCTCGGTCAAGGCCAGTAAATGGCCATGACTCAATGGCATAAGAACGAGGTCAACGTCTCACTGTATACTGGCGGTTTGCGACCGGGGCACGTGACCTCATAGAGAACCAATTAGATTTCCAGGAATAGGGTCGGTTGAGCAGAGAGTGTCTCTCGGCAGCCGAAACCTAACTGTTATCATCATCATCATCATCATCATCATCATCATCATCATCATCATCATCATCATCATCATCATCGGATTTCAGAACGGCCAAATTGATAAAAGAGCTGGTTCTTCCACCGGTGTGCTCAAGCCAAGGTAGCGGGTTAAACCCCTTCACCGGTCAGTTGGACTAAAATGAATTCTCGTCCTTGTCTTGGGGACGTAAATTACAAGTACCTCAGAATTCGCAGTAGGTTCACCTGATGGCGAGGGACACTGGTAATAGGGAAAGCTAAACCGGGAGTCTCTGTGGCGAAGTGGTCAAGCCGTTTAACTCGGTCTCCGAAGGTTGTGGGTTCGATTCCGGGCCGCGTCCTTCGGTTCACGAATTAAATTTTTCGGAGACTCCCGTGGGTCGTCGCTAGAGCTACGGAGTTCGTGCTTTGTGCGACGCTTTCTGCGCTGCGGAAAGAGACCGAGCCATATGGGATAAAAACCCGGTGCAATGAAGTCGACCCTGTCGACTGTTAAGCGACTTTTTTTTTAAAGCTAATCCACACGCAAAAATCAGTCAAGTGCTACAAGAGGTAGTGGAACGTGTATGGACTAGGCTTGAGTCAAAAGCGAGCGAATCATCATCTTCAAGTATTGTTGCCCTGGAGCTGACGGTGACAAGGAGTAAACAGAACCATTTACCCCGCCTTGAGTAACCGAACGAACGAACCAACGAATAGACTTTATTTTCAAAGTGTAATAAATTGGGCACTCAGGCCCGTCTTACATTCAGCCCTTCCAATCACTCATCTTTCGTTCATCAATAGTGCATAGGAAAAAACATTGTCAAATGAATTTTGTAAACATAAACAATGCATATTACCATGTTATGAGATACATCCACCACCCAACTACACATCCCCCATTCACCCCACATCCCCCACCAAACCACAGACACAACCCAGACAGACTTACGTGCCCTCCACCCATCCACCACGTCCCCATACCTACACATCTCCCCACCCACGCACACCTCCCACCTACCACACATCCCATCCACCCACACCCCAAGCACACATACGACGATATACAAATACAGGCGGTGAGAGTTCAATCAAGTATACCATTTGTGTTGGTTAATGTTTATGCCCGCAACGCGAGTATGGATTCCCAAAAGTGGCAATGTTTAAGTGGCATATTAGATAACGAGAGAAATGTTATTTTCTGTGGCGATTTCAACGCTAAAGGCAGATCATGGGGAAACATTTGCTCCAACACACAGGGGGAGGAGCTCGAGACTGCACTTGAAACCATTGACCTGGTTTGTATAAACAGTGGCTGTGTCACCAGGAAAGCAAGCCGTCCAGGCGATGAGGACAGTGCTATTGATCTGGCGCTGGTTTCACCTTCACTCACTACAGTGTGTAGATGGGGTGTCCTAGGACACCATGGCAGCGACCACCACCCTTGCAGCATATTCGTGGAGAAAGGCAGA
This sequence comes from Cepaea hortensis, assembly GCA_963921405.1. NCBI lineage: Eukaryota > Metazoa > Mollusca > Gastropoda > Stylommatophora > Helicidae > Cepaea > Cepaea hortensis. The sequence continues at coordinate 30,105,525 of OY992879.1, read as the reverse complement.
ACCAGGCAGCACAAGCTAAAGGTAAAGACGTTCCAGTATGACATTACAGGGCAAGATGTGGTGAGTAAAATAAGACGTGACAAGCGCAGAAAGCTTCAGGGCAGGAAAAAAGCTGGGAGCAGCCACCTTGGTGGAATTTCGAGGTGGGGAAGGCTTGGGTGGATAAGCGTAGTGCTGTAAGGCGATGACAGAATGCCAAGAAGAACAGAGCTGGTCATCCTAGTCCCTGCATGCGCTTAGAAAGAGAGATGCACACAAAAGTAAGCTATTTCAAAAACCTGGTCAAGGTGGTTAAAAGCGAAAAATGGGCAGACGTGTGTCAAAGAGTAAGCACAGACAAGTCACTGAAATTGTTCTGGCGACTACATAAAAGCATGAGTGGTGTAGTCAAGAATAAGAGCATTTCTGACTTCCAAGGTGCTGACCTCATCTGGACAAGGGCAAAGCCCTCTTTGAACGCTATCTAGAGCAGAGCAACCAGACAGACATGGGAGGCCGAAATCTGGCCAAGGAGGTCACCTCAGACAGATGCAAGGCCCAGAACACTTCGGATGAAGACACAGTGACAGTGAAAGAAATCAAGGCTGTGCTTCGACGATCAAAAAACAGCACTCCAGGGCCTGATGGCATAAGATACGACGACATCAACAGGTGTACCGACAACGAGCTAGAGAAACTAGCAGACATGTACAACAACAGTATAGGGAGTGCTGGCATCAAGGAGGATTGGTTACACAGCTATCTAATTCCCTTGCCGAAGCCTGACAAAGACCACAAAAAAATTCAGGGATATCGAATTATAACCATGCAGAATACAATAGGCAAGCTGCTGGAGAAGGTAATTGCCAGGAAAATATCAAGCCAACTAGAGAGGCAAGGTGTTGTCCCACCTACCCTGGGTGGGTACCGTCCAAAAAGAGAAACCTGGACCAATGCAGCAGTTTTTGCCCATGATGTCTGTGAAGGTTTCCACTCAGGCATTGAAACCTTTGCTGCAGCGATTGATCTTGAGGACGCGTACAACAGAGTACCATTGGATTTTTTAATGTTTCAGCTTCTTGAACTATAAGTAAGTCCAGTCCTCCTTAGTTGGATCGCTGCAGCCCTCTTCCAACGGAAAGTAGTTTTTAGATGTGGCAGTTGGACTTCGGAACCAACAACAATATATCCTGGCCTACCACAGAGATCACCATTATCTCCGGTACTGTTCAATGCCTACACAGTGAGAATCACCAGTGAGCAGATCACTGGACCTGGCAGGACAATGTCATATGCCGATGATGTTTTAGTGTATCGTCAGGGTAAGGATAGAGAGCAGGTTGCTGTGGAACTACAAACCGAACTCAATCGCACAAGTACTTGGTGTGATGAAGCTGGGGCAATGGTCAACCCAACAAAGGCAACAGTGACTTGTTTCTCGTTGAATAATCATATTGTCAACACTCCAACACCAACTGTAAAGCAGTGTTCAGAGACGGTGGAAAGAACGCAGGCAATGAATTACCTGGGGATACGGTTTGGTCGAAGCCTTGCTTATAATGAGCACATAGACCGGGTAGTAACAAAGGCCAAGCGGGGTTTGGCTGCAATGCGGGTGATGGCGGCAGCAAACTGTGAGCAGCGCCATCTATGTCTTCTGTACGAGGGGCTGGTCATGTCTGTTTTTGAGTATGCAATGGCAATCCTGACTCTCAGCCGTAAGCAGATAGAAAGGATAGAAAGGATACAGAATGAAGCTATGCGCATTATTCTTGGATGTACAAGAGATACAGCATGCAGGGCGATGCGCTACCTTCTTGATTTTCCAACCATTGAAGACAGAATACAAGTTTGTAGAGCACGTGCCTACCTATGAGTTAACGCAAACACACAACATACACTGCATAGTGAAATTATGAAGGTGAAGGGCAGCAGGTTAAAAAGAGGACGGTCGTGGATGGGTCAAGCCGAAGACATTCTCCAACAGGTGTGTTCACTTGAGGACTTAGAACCTGGCGAGGAGTGGGTACAAGTGCCAACAGATTTCAGCACATTCTTTTCAGTTTGCATCCAACTAGATAGAAAATGCAGACAAGAAAATCCGGCTGCTGTGGAGGCTGAAGTGCAAGCGTTGATTTTCGAGAATTCGCTAGACGGTGATGCTGTCATCTACACAGATGGGTCGGTCGTCCGACATGTGAGAAGCTCATGGGCCTTTACAGCTCGGGCCGGAGGGAGAATTGTGAAGGAGGACTCTGGTGCTTTCACTGAAACTACAAGTAGCCTGACTATGGAAGTCATGGCAGTAAGTAAAGCAATAACATGGCTCGAGACACAGACATTCACTAGGGCATGTTTCCTTAGCAACTCAATGAACATGATCAAGAGGATAGAGGAGGGGTCGATCCGAAGAGAATGGTTGCTGCCCCTGGAGCGGTCTCGGTTGGCAAAGATTAGTTTCATCTTCGTGCCAGGGCATGCGGGAGTACAAGGAAATGAGCGGGCTGACAAGCTCGCAGGTGAGGCTACTGTGGAGGCCGGACGCGCCATGGACCAGGCTGACATTCTGAATGCTCTACGAGAAGTAAGACTTTTGCGTGAACCAAGTGATGACTGTGAATCTACAACCATGGCCAGACTGCGAGAACAGCAAATTAAAAGAGGGGTGGCCAAACAAGAACACTTCACAGGAAGCCAAAGAATATTGATAAACCAACACAGAACTGGCGTCGTTAGCCGCTACACGCTGCGGGATTTGCTGAGGAGGGGATCCGAGCACTTATGGACTGAATGGTTCGATGTGCAATGAGGATGATCTGTCGACTAACTAACTAACTAGCACACATACATTCCCCAACCCACACATCCTCCACCCACACACATCCACCCACGTACACACATCTCCCCACCCACTCACATATCACCCACCCGTCCCATTACCCACCAACAATCACCCACCCACATATCGGGTATATGTAAATACAATATAAATGCCGGGTATATTGTGCTAATCCCATATTTTATAGGCCCTATCCTCAGATCAGCCTTTGCCACACTGTGGTGTGCTTCTTATCCTCTACGGGAGTCTCCGTGGCGAAGTGGTCAAGCCGTCTGCCTGACACTCTGAAGGTTGTAGGTTCAATTCCTGGCTACGTCTTTCGGTCCACGATGGCATTTTTCTCGGAGAATCCTGGGAGTCGTCACTGGAGCTACGGAGTTCTTGCTTTCTGCGACGCTTTCGGCAGGCCGCCCTGCGGAAAGAGACTGTGCAATATGGGATAAAACCCAGTGCAATGAAATTGATCCTCTCGACTTTAAAGACTTTCTTTTTCATCATCTACTACGTGGAGGTGCAACTGGGATGTCCCCTCCCTCAAGGCATTACACTCCGATACTTCTAATGAAAGTTATTCTTCCTTTCACTCGGGCAGAGGGCCAGGCTCAGACCCCAACAGAGGGTTGTATTTCCGACAATGACTGTTACGGCCTTGTTGTCTACCATCATTTAAACAATGGACACCAAACCATGCCAAGCATGTTCCGGGAATTGTCTGGGAAGGACAGGCGTGGAGATTAACAACTGGTCACCCTACCTTATAATTCGTAGCCTAGAACATGTGAACACTCAACAATTAACACCCCGAGCGGCAGTATATATCACAGGACTACGTTTTGTGTGCACAAGTTGTTACTTTGGTTTGTGCTGTAAAGGATCACTTTACTGCTCATGGATACCCCCATAAGTGGTATCAGTCTCCTACGATAGATCACACAAGGATCCTCACCCTCGCGCACGAATATTTGTCTCAAATAATAAAATAAAATATTTGTCTCAGGGCTTGCAGATAAACCTAACCTAATATGAGTACTACAGTATGGTTTTGGAACGAGTGGCAGCAGGCGCGAAGAAGGGGAAAACAGAGATGTAAATACACGGACGGCTTGGCCATGTAGTAATGGTTGAGGCAAGAACACTGAGCTGATCCAAGTCTGGTGATCGTGTGAGATGGCAAAACATGACCGCCCACGCTTATCAGCACGGCACCGGATGATAATGATGATGCGATATTGACTACATTACCAAGCGAATGCTAATTGGTCTATTCAAACATGCACTATATGCCAATAAGCCACACAGCGTGGACAAAGCCTTTTACTTACAGTTGCTGGCAACAGGCTGCAAAAGCCGGAAGCCAGAAGCCAGATCGATAACATATGCCGTAATATAATTGAAGCGATCCCTGCGCCAGATGTCATACAAGCTGAACAACGATAATATGCAGTTGTAAGCTATAAACATATTCTCGGATCAAACAACACCCCCCCCCCCCCCCCAAATCTATCATCAATGGCAGACAGAAAACAGCGAGAAGTTGTCAGGGCCGTCAAGTGCTTTGTCAACAGGCGCGGGCGATCATTCTCATGACTGGGTCGCTTCCTGCAGCAGACTGTATCAGCTATCTGATGTTTTTCCACAATATCAGTTTTTTCCCCCTTTCATATCCTATTTACAGGACATTGCTGTCAACACCATCATGTTACTGCTGTTGTTGATGTCTTGGCAAATTCACGTTCAGTAGTTTGCCATTTCTTTCTGACCAACCGGCTCCCATACCAACACGTTAAAATCCAGCGCGACACGTTCTGCTGCCAAATCAGTCGCAGCTGTCTTTCTAACGCAGGTAATTTTCTCACGAATCGTTTCCGCAAGACCTTAGCCACGGAGACTGGCCAATGTTAGTTAGGTTTTAACAAATCTTCACAACCTTCTGCAATCTTGCCGTCTTGACAGACGATAGTTTGTTATACTGTGCTTCAAAAAGGGCTTAATAACTACAACCCATGGCGGTGGATATATATTGTGATACTGTTAGAGACTGTAGACATGTGTGGTTTAATCTTTGAGACAAGGATAGACATTTCATAGGGCAGACATTTCATAGGGCAGACATTTAAAAGCTATGGTGCAGGCACATACGGCCTTGCGATCAACACGTTATCTCAATTCACCAATGGGAATCGCGAATGATAACGATTGGTTTTGAACTAATAAAAGCCCCGGGATGGTTAACCCGGTCAACAAATGCCCGCAGAAGTCGGATGTGTCGGCTTAGCGGCGCAAGAACGCAGCTTTGCTGTAAACAGGCACAACGCAATCACATCCGGAAAAAAAAAAAACTCTGGATGAATGCAGAAGATGAAGAAGAACTAATAAAAGGGCTCTTTCCACGAGTGTCGGGGCTTGGTTAGCATGTATTAGCCCCAGAATTGCCCAAAGTTATCGAAGTAGAATCCAGTGTGACTGAGCTAGGTATGACAACAGACGGCACAACCTGCTTTCTGTTAGAGCCTAATGTTGGGCGACGCTCACTAACCCAGATATCCCATATTGTGCCAACAGCTTCGGGCTGAGGAGCGCAACTGGGAGGGTACAAGCCTTATCCTTTTAGGAGGAAATACAACCTATAGACTAAATGTCGTGGCATGGCAGACCATGCCCAAAGCCTTGATCGGCAACTGGTCTAGGATCGAAGCTCCGACAGGCGGACAGTTAGAGCATTGCTTTACTGATCTGACAGTTTCTGCAGCTTGTCTTGTTCCAGATGTATTGCTGTTTCCTTTCCTCTGAAGCAAAGTAAGCAGGCCGAGAGAGTGATTATGCTGCACAGGCAACATATGGTCTCTACACTTCAGCCAAGGCTTTGGGCTATGGAGAGGTATAACTCCATCTCTGGTCCCCGCCATTGGTTGTAGTTAGTATGCCTTGTTTGAAGCACAATGTGAATGTTACAAACTATCGTCTGTCAAGACGGCAATATGCCAGACGGGAGGGTATTCCATACTCCGAGGATAGGCCAGATGGTCACATAATCAGACTGCAACTGATTCCATCAACACTAGGACTCTTCGCTGGCTATTGAAGATGGGAAAGGAGCACGTATGGGAATTTCCCGAGAGCTATGTTGTCGATTCTTGAATCATTTCAACACCGCGTTGTCTTGACAGTTACATGGATTGTGTCGTCACTTCCTTGCCCTGTCTTCTGTTGTGTCTGCTAATTCATGTCCTCAAAGTCAAACACGCCATTTCCAAGGCTAGTTCAAGATGGGTTAATCGGTTATGTGTGTGGGTGTGTGTGTGTTAGTGTGTGTTTGAGTGCGTATGTGAGTGTGTTTCTGTGTGTGTGTGTGTGTGTGTGAGAGAGAGAGAGAGAGAGAGAGAGAAAGAGAGAGAGAGCGAGAGAGAGAGAGAGAGAGAGAGAGAGAGAGAGAGAGAGAGAGAGAGAGAGAGAGAGAGAAAGCGAACGAACGATCGAACGAACAGACATAATATTCAATAATGGTAGTCTCGGGGTAAACAGAAAAAATCATTTGCTTAATAAACCAAATTAGACTGGTGACATGCAGACGTAGACGGATGGCATATCGTAGTCACGTAGTTACATTCTTGTTGCCAAATTACGTAACTTCTTTAAACAGACTCATGTATTAGCCATAGTTTAATGATTCATATCTTTGTACGCAACGTCTTTAAACAGACTCATTTCTTAGATATAGCTTTATTATAACTATCTCAGTACGTAACGTCTTTAAACTTACTCATTTTTAGCTATAGTTTTATTATAATTATCCCAGTAAGTAACGTCTTTAAATAGACTCACTTCTTAACTATAGCTTTATTATAATTATCTCAATACGTAACGTCTTTAGTTAACAACAGCAACTACCATCACTGGCCTTACATCAAAGATCACCTGCGACGAGACCACGAGGACGTCCAAGAAGAAAATGGATTGACGACACCAAAGACATTGTACAATTACACGGAATGACACTATCCAGTGCCGCCCATCGGGCACCGGAGCGCAAATTATTCCTCCCCACGACGCTTGACGGCAGAAGTGGAAGATGATGATGATGATGATGATGATGATGACGTAACGACTGTAACCAGATTCATGTCTTAGAGGTGTCCCTTAATTGTAATTGCTCCAGAACGTAATGTTTTTAAAGACATTTACAACCTAGTGCCGAAGGCATTACGGACGCAGTTCGTAGTCCCGCATACCCGCGTTCGAAACAAAGATAGCGTTGCGATGTTTTTTTTTTTTCTTCTGAAAGTGATATGGATGCCGGTCGTTCAGAAAGCAATAGCAAACAACTGAAAGTAAACTTGCCAAGAAATGACGAACAGCCAAATAATGCTGGAGTTGACTGCGACGTCCTGTAAAGGATATGCAACCTTTTTTTTAAATCGAGAAATAGTTAAAGGAGGGCTCTTGAATGTCCAGCGCAGTTGAAAGCTCAAATCTCATTAAATTTAAAGATAACATTAATATACGTTGCATATCCTTTACATAACATTGCGGTCAAGTCCAGCAATGTTTGACTGTTTGCAATTCTTGGTCAAGTTTACTTTCAGTAGTTTGCCATTGCTTTCTGAACAACATGCACTAATACCACTAATACCAATGGCCCAAACCGGTCTGCTTCAAAATCACCCACAACTGTGTTTCGAACGCGGTTTGCAGGATTAGGAATTGTATTCATATCCATTTCGTCATATAGTATAAGTATTTGAACTATAGAGTGAGTAAACTATTTTAGTGCGTATTTTAAAGCTCAGATCACATTAATTGGCGCCTTGCCGTCTTGATAGACGATTAGTCTTAGTTAGTTAGTTAGTCTTTCCCCGTGAGCCTAAGGCGGCGCATAGGGCAGAAGTCCTGACTCTCCATGCTTGGCGGCTCGCTGCTACCTGTTGTAGATCTTGGATATTTACTTGGCCATTGAATGAGCCTTCTCTAATGATGGATAGACGATACATCAAGTTATCTATTCTTAACAGGCGCCTTGCCGTCCTGATAGACGATACATCAAGTTTATCTATTCTGCATGTTACATTCACATATAAAAATAAAACAATGTCACATGAAAGACGTGAACATATACAATGCATATGACTATGTTATGAGACAGGCAGGCAGGTAGACAGACAGACAGACACACACACACACACACATACACACACACACACACACACACACATGCGCACATACATATCTGGGTGATATATGAATGAAATAATGTATGAGAGCTGAGAGATAGAGAAGGCCAGAATGTCAGACGGAATGTGTTCGTTCGTTATCTGTGAGAGTTTGTGTAAATGATGTATATATTTATGGCTGCTGGGCTTCTGGTTGCCATTACCATCGACGACGAACTGTATTTTCGTGGAGGACTGGCGACTTCTTAGTTTTTCTACGAGCAGTATGAAGATCCCCTGCCGGCTAGACCAGTCGCAGGTTTAGGACACAAATCTAACCACATGGAGTCCATCGCCTATGGCGAGCCATAGCCCCATTAGCCCATGACCTCGCGGTCATGGTTTCCCGGTCTGCACTACGTGGAGGTGGGGGTTGACATGTGTAGTCTGCGGGTCATCGGCCCATAATCGGGCACTCTTACAATGTTTATACTTCACCTCGACACTGCAAGGTACAAGAGGAGCATGATGAGATGAGATGAGATTCTGGCGACGGCATTATCATTATGTACAGTGAAATGTTTTTACATCTGCCCGATGAAACATCTAGAAACGGAACAAGCAACATCTAGAAATATCTAGAATTTGTAAGTGAACACCTAGGAAAACATCCGGATGGGAAAATGGCTGCCGCTTCCACCGAAGACGGGCTTTGTGGTTTCGTGGAGGACTTTTGTGTTGCCATTCTGGCGACGGCATTATTAAACATCTGAAAATGGAACAGACAACATCTAGAGGTGTCTAGACTGTGTGGGTGAACATCTACGAAACATCCGGTCGGGAAAATGACTGCCGATTCCGTCAGCGATGAACTGTGTGTTTCGTGGGGGACTATTGTGTTATGTTGACATTCTGACGGTAAAATTATGCACAGTGTACATTTGCGGGCTGTTATTTATCCAAACTCCTGTCTTTTCCACTTTTTACATTGGACAGTGGGGAGCGTTTTGTGTGATATTCACGAACGAACGAACACATTCCGTCTGACATTCTGCCCTTCTTTATCTCTCCGCTCTCATACATTATTTCATTCATATATCACCCACATCGCTAATCTTAGACAACAACAACAACAACAACAACAACACAAACAACAACATCAACAACAACAATATGCGTTAAAATGTATTGAAAATATGCAATAATCAGTAAAGCAATCAATCAATCAATCATATGGGGACGGAGCGCTTATGGGAATGTCCCGAATGCTGTGATGTCGGTTCCTAGATCAATCAATCAATCAATCAATCATCAATCAATCATGTGCCATGCCGGAAAGCGTGGGCGGTCATGACTCGCCATTTCACTCAATCACCAGAATCGTGGATCAGCTCAGTGGTCCTGTCTCGTCCATGCCATGTGGCCAAGCCATCCAGGTATTTTCCTCTCGGTCTTCCTCTTGGTCTATTCTCTTCGATCTTGCCAGTTGTCACTAAGTTCTTCAATCCATTTCTTCTCATAACATGTCCAAAATATTTTCGCTGTACATGGAAAAAAGATCTGGAGACATTACACATCCCTGCCTAACACCTCTCTTAATAGGCTGATATTGTCCCACTTTATTATTAATCCTTATGGCAGCTTGTTGTTTCCAATATATGTTTTTTATAAGTCTAATGTCTTTCCCATCAATTTGTAGATCTGCAAGCATATCCACCATGTTGATATGTCTAACTCTATCAAAAGCTTTTGTGTAGTCAATAAAGCAAAGATGTATATCCTTGTTTACTTTTATAGCACGTTCAATAACTGTTCGCAGCATATACACAGTATTTACTGTATCCTTTCCTTCTACAAACCCACATTGTTCTTCTCCTATTTCAGTGTAATTTCTTCCTCACTCTTTTCATGATAATTCGTAGCAAAATCTTTGTGATATGACTCATTATACTAATTGTTCTATGTTGATCACATTCCAAGGCTCCTGATTTCTTTGGGATCGCAACAAATACAGAGTTACGTAATTCAGAAGGTATGTCTCCGGTATCATATAATGTGTTCAGCAGTCTGGTGACTTGATCTAAACCATATTCTTCTAAAGCTTTAATCATTTCTGTTGTGATGTTATCTGCGCCGGGGGCCTTGCCAGCTTTCATATGCTTAAGAATATTTCGAACCTCCATCTTCAAAATTGGTGGTCCTTCATTATTAAATCTAATATCATACTGTTCCTCTCTGTTATCCCCATACAGCTTTTTCACATAATCTGTCCATACATGTATAATCTGATCTTTTTTCTATTATGATTTTGCCATCTTTAGTTTTTAGACAGCCTGATTATGTACTTGTTCTTTTATTAGTAAGTTCCTGAATTCTTTTGTGCACTAATTTGGTATTTTGACTGTTGTGTTGTTTTTCAATTTATAAGCACTTTTCCTCAAGCCATGCTTCTTTTGCCTCCTTACAAATATTCTGACTTGTCTGTGGATTTCTTCATATGTGGCAGAATTATTTTTGTTGAGTCTTCTTGTTTCCATTAGGTGTAAAATTTCTTCAGTCATCCATTTCTTACGACCCACCTTCTTTAATTTTGGAATAGTTGATTCTGCAGCCAAACTGATTGAATTCTTCAACATTTGCCATTGTCATCCATATCCAGGAATAGGATCTCTAGATCAGACAATATATCAAAGCTGTTCTGTACTTCTATGATATACTAAAACATCTCTACCAACCTCCTATGATTGAAGCTTTTAAAAATACAACTCCCTAATAGTTACTGTTTAAGTACCTTACTTTTGGAGGAAGAAAACAGGGCTAAATTGACTCGTGTGAGTCATCATTTATTTGGCCTTAGTTTAAAAGCTTGATTTTAAAACAAAGGGATTAGTAGCCATTTTGGTCAGTGAAGATAAAGGGAACACACGTCAGCCCTCCCCTGCGGGGGGGGGGGGGAAGGGGGGGGGGGAAGGGGGGGGGGGAGGGGGAGGAAAAGTATGCTAAAATATGTCATTCTCTGTGTCACTTGTTTTCCCGGGAGGAATGTGGAATCAACAAGCACATCTTCAAACTTATTATCTGTTGGGATTATTGACTGACTTCTGTCTACACTCCTCCCTTCTGTCTTCCCTTCCATATATCTATTTCTTTCACTCTCCCTGTTATTCCCTCAACACATACTCCGACAACAGTTCCTTTCAACGATAAATAAAAGATTTATTAATAAAAACTATGTCTGGTGTATGTATGGACTGTAAGCGTAGTTGATAGTGTATTCTATTGTTGGTGCCAGAATGAACTCTGAATGTCTAGCAGCGGTGTCACATCTCGCCCACTCATTATGCAAAACCACAGGACAGCACATCAAACAGGAAATATCTCACCCTGGATGATCCGTATGCTTGAGTCTGACGGTAAATCCGTTATTGAATGAAACAAAACTGTTCACCGCTGTATCACTGTACAGTAATAATAATCCAGTCAGTTTATGACTTCACCCGAGTCTGTTTCATGAAAGTATTTATCCGACATTGAAAAACACCACATCACCACAGTTCAGCATATTGTCTCTATGAGTAGCAATGTTTTTACTTGTCTATTGTCTATGCCTACAAGACGCAGGTATTTTTTATTATGCGTTGGTTTCTGCAAACTTATATTCCTTTTTTCCTTATTACGTTAGTTATCTGGATCTTCTTTTTCAAAGTTCCTTTAAAAGTATAGTTTATTTCTTCTTTGATCCTGTCTAATTTATTACTTGGTTTATTGGGGTATTTGCTCTCCCCACAAATGAAATGCCTTTTGTTTTATCTTCAAAGCTTTTCCAGCACACACGAAGTATGTGTCTATCTTCTCGTTATATCCGGATAGAAGTTGAACCTGTGAAAAGTATAACAGATCCAGTGATAAGTGTCTACCACTTAATACTACTTATGCAAGTGTCCTTCTCCAGCCATAATGACAAGGCTTCCGAAGTAACCACCCACATAAGACATATGAATTCATCAAAGTCTAACTTATTCACTAATAGAAAGCAATGATAAACGCTATGCTTACACATCTATGGTCCTATGCTAAACTATTACTCTAAAGTATTAATACCTTATATATGCACTTATCCTCCTGGAATCGAAATACACTAGCGAATAACACACTAATATCCCATCTTCTTTAAACCATTAGGGACGTGTATTTCTTTCCCCACTCAGGAGCATATCTCATTCAGCCCAGTTTGGAACACACACTAACTAGAAACCTCAGTTGCTACTATTTATAACAAGTGTCCAATCCTACGCTGATTGTTTGATCTACAATCAAATTTGCCGTATCCTTTCCCTCAAAAAGCGGTGAATTCACGTAGTGGTTAGTTGTTCGTTTCTCTCCGTTCTTACGCTGTTCTTCCGTTCATCGCTGATCGCACTTCAAAGAAATCTATGCTTTGATCACCGTTTTTCTGTTCCCAGTTTTTCTGTCCGTTCGTTTTCCCGTCGGCCGATAAGAGCGGCAGCCACTGACCTCGGCACGTACCTGTATCCTATTTTTCTATTCGGAGGTCAATGATCTATACTTTATTCTTCCTCTCAGAATGAAGTACACAATTGTTAACCCTCCTCCTTCATTGTATTTTGATATGTAAGTTATCAAGGAATCACTAAACTGCAGTTTCGTGACACTCTGGAGCAATTGGTATGTTGAATAAACATTATAAATGTATTCGTGTATTTTGATAAGATACATATATCATTGTTTAAATAAGAATTGTTAGAAATTGGATAAATCACAAATTCTTGTAAAATAGAGCCTGATTGATTTTTACTACTGAGCAGCCATGTTTTTGCCACGCTGTCAAATTTCTATTGTATGCAATTTCAAATTCCTATGTTTAAATAATTTTTATGCATTGTGAAACATATCACTATCAATGCCTATAAATCTGTAAATATCCTATGTTGTGTAGATTCACTTTTAAGGACATTTCAAGAAACTTTCTCTCCAATGCGGAAGCATACTACCGATCACCCATCTTATGAACATACGCTCATGTTGGAGAAATTGTTTTGCTAATTGCTAATCTGTAACTCGAGCTATCGTGCAAAATTTTGGTACAATCTTCTTGTTAACATATTAGTAACCACACAATAGATGTGTGATGGACATGTAATCATTTCATAAATATTGCTAGGGAAATGCCATGTGGGATAAATATAATCTCATGAAAGAAATAAAACGCATGATATATACTCTAAAGTTCCTGAAGGATATACCTTCAGAGACACCACATCAATGTGGTAGGCACCTGGAATAATATTATGTTCCGAACACTTATCATCCTGCATAAGTTATTTCTAATAAGAAGCTTTCTTACAATAACAGCAATTGGTAAATTATATCACGGCGTTCACTAACCTCATGCTGCTGTAAGCAGTGGGAAAAAAATATCTATTCTAGTTTTTGGATTGACGAATAAGGAAATCCAAAAACATTGGCTCCCCTATTATTATTATTATTATTATTATTATTATTATTATTATTATTATTATTATGTTTATTTTTATTCATTTATGAGGAATGTACATGTTTGTTTTGATTATTTTTATTCATATATGAGGAATGTACATGTTTGTTTTTCTCTGTATGATATATATATATATATATATATATATATATATATATATATATATATATATATATATATATATATATATATATATATATATATATATCATCATCATCATAACTCATCATGAGTTATGATGATTGGTTAAGAAGCCTTGTGTACGTCAGTACCACAAGAAGAGAATTTTGAATGGTATGGATGGCCTGTGGCCTATAGTTTACTGCTGTAGAAAGGAGACGGGGAATTATGAGACAAAAAGCCTATGGCTCAGAAATTCTTATCAGGTTATGACAGATATAACATCAAGCTGGATTGAAAGGTTAGGGTGACTCAGATTCAGCAGGAAGACACAGTAACAACATCAGAATAGAATATTGAGTGAGAAGATACCTTACTCACAATAAGAGCTAGAATAGCCCAACACCAAGCGACGAGGGACAATGGAACTTGGAAATCCTCTCCTTCTCCTTTTGTTGTTTGTATTTGTGCTGTGAACGTGTTATCACCCCACAAGGTATTAATGCCTGTGTTTGTATTCTTTGTCATTTCCAGCTCTAGAAAGTAGCAGGTGGTTGATTTTGATGTATCACCAATCAGGATCCTGGGTAAAAAGCCAGATGAAAGTGAGTCAGGACTAAATATCCTATACATACAGTCTGGATCTAAACACCAATGTTAATTGCCACACTTATCCGCTGTCTAGCAGCAAAAGACATGTACGAAGATGATCGACACTCAGTGATTGATATTCCTACTTCTGTCAGGATATCCAGGACGGATCTCTGTATTTAATTGTCTATCCAGATAAATGGATATTCAGAATACACCGACACCAGAGTAGGTCTAATTTTACGTCTGGGAGGTACCGCCTGATGCACCATCAATCCTCGAAGTCAACGAAACTATGGGACATTCCCAGTTTCCTATTCAGCAATGAATAATCCGTCGACATCAGTCTTACAGCGGCAAGATCAACACCATGTTCTAGATTTTTAACACCAATGGGAATACACTGAAATACACCATAACAACAAATCATCCACATCAGGTCATAGACCTGAAGACCAACTGAAACACCCTGAAATAAGCCAGATCAACTCCAGGTCTCAGACCGGAACACCATCAAGAAGACCATATTAAAGAAGCTAGCGGAGTAAATGCCTTTACGTATGCAACAACAAGAATCATCTGATTGTTTGCGACTCCCAGTTGTATATTGGAGTTAATATTGTTCGAAAATTCCGTGCCTTTAGCAGACCAATCCAGGACATAGTTCAAGATAAAACTAATGAATGACTCAGCATTGCATGTCCTACACTGAAATGGAAATACTGATTCAGAACTCTACGCTGGTTCCATGTCGGCCTGATTGCCCTATCACCAAGTGTGGGATGGCCTATCAACATGAACCGGCTGTGTGACAAAGCCTCTTGAACTAAATTGGGAAACGGATAACATAAACCGAGCTGCTGGACAGCCGTCATCTTTTTCATCGATAAGAGGATATAGGGAAGAACCTTGCGCGAAGACTCAAGTTGAATCTCCTGAAAGTTTGACAGACCTAGGCACCAATTTCAATTGGACACGGAGCCCACTTGCAACAGAGCATTCGTGAATTCAGCCCCGTGGAGGGGATTATGTGCATGTGTAAAAACTGTCATTTACTGCCAACATAGTACCTTGCGGTGTATGGCAGAGGGATCTTTGAGAAATTAAAGCCGCCTGGCTAGTGCAGTCGCCGCAATCTGTGCAGGTTAGAATTTTCTTTTTGCCCCCGACATTAAAAAATCCCACACCCTACCGAGGTATTGAACACGGGTCTCCCGAATGAGAGTCCGGCGTTCTAGCCACTCGGCCAGCCGCTCTTCATGTGTGCATGTGTAATATTTCTAATTCCGAATATATTGTAAGTAGAAAAGGATGTGAGTATATTTTTTTCTGTCCCCGGATAAATATGGACATTATCTGCTTCGCACTGGAGAAGGATAACCGACAGCAACACCTAAGGATAAAGGACTAAAATTAAATACTTTCATTGGCACCTTGCCGTCTTGACAGAAAATAGTTTGTGCTTTAAAAAGGCATAATAACGTGAATGTCCGTTCACAGTGGGTGTATGTGAACACGTGGTCATTTCCACCATCATGCACCATCTTACATCTCACACGCTCGCTGTGTGACTTATCTGCAATAAATTTCTCCTTTGTCTTTATTCCGTTTCTGATCTTTGCCCTCCATGCAACACGTTCAGCGGCGACTTGCTCCCACTGTGCATTATCAATGCCTGTATCAATCATGTCCCGCTTACACACATCTTTGTATCGTAGTAGAGGCCGACCCTGAGATCTCTTACCCATCTGTAATTCACCAAAAAGATGTCCTTTGGTATTCTACCATCATCCATTCTCCTAAGATGTCCTATCCAACTAAGTCTACACAGACTGAGCATGGAATAAACCGTCACACAACCAGATCTTTCCAATACTTCAGAATTTGTGATTTTGTCTTGCCACTTAATACCAAGAATTCTTCGTAGACACCGCATATGAAAGCTGTTTAAACGTTTCTCTTGGTATGAGTAAGTTGTCCAGGTTTCACTGCCATAAAGAAGAGTATTAAGGACACAGGCTTGATAGACAAGGACTTTTGTTTTGGCAGTAAGCTTCCTGTTCTCCCAGACTATTTTTCTTAACCTGTTTAATGTTGTTGCTGCCTTACCAATCCGGATGTTGATTTCCTGATCTAGGGATAAATTGCTTTTTACCACTGATCCTAGATATGTAAAATGGTCTACCATCTCTAGTTCGGCGTTGTCAATAAAGATTGATGGTATCCCATGTGCACATTGTGACATAATCTGTGTCTTCTTTTTGCTAATTGTTAAACCAAATTCAGAACAAGCATTGGAGAATGCAGATAGTAGACATTGAAATTCTTCCTCAGAGTGAGTCGTAACTGCAGCATCATCTGCAAAAAGCAACTCTCTGATCAGTGTGGGATGTGGATTTTAATTTATGACAATATTTTGTTAAGCTGTCTAGGGGATTTATTGATTCTCTGGTCACTTGTTAGAATGCAGGGTGATTAGCGATATTTACCACAAACCCAAGGAGAAAACAATTCAATCCTTGAAACAATGGCATCTGTGTGTAGGTTTCCCTTCCCACTTCATCACCCTTTAAATTTACTATAGTGCTAGAAGGATATTGATTGTTCACAACATATAAACTACCACTGATGAACACCACATTTACTTGATGTAAACATCAACAAATTTTGGACAAACAGTTCAAGTATTAAAAGAAGATCTGCAGTTACATATATATGTGTAATGAACACTATGCATTTTCAGACAGGCATGGGAATGATTTGCATTATCACAACATAGTACCCAGTGACCCCAGAAAAAAAACAAGGTTATTACAAACAACACAACAACCACAAATTGGGTCTATTCCTTGACCCACCTTACATAATTCTCATATTTAAAAATAATGAGTTGGTGTCAAAATACTATGCATATATACCATAACATAACCACCATTATACTATTTCTCATTACCACATAAAACACTATTTACCTTATACATGGCATAGAAAAAAACACATATAAAAAGCAGTTTATACTAATAATTAATCTAATTAATTATAGTATTTCTTTAGGCAGTGCGGGTGGGTATTCTTCTCCAGTGCGAAGCAGTTAATGTCCATAATTATCCGGGCAGAAATAAAATACTCACAGTCATGTTTTAATGTCCACTGAAGTTTGTTGCGGAATACTTATAATCCCTATTAGGAAATAAATTCACCACATATCCCCTCCATAGGGGCTGAATTCACGAATCTTCTGGTGCAAATGGCTCGGTGCTCTTGTGAAAATTTGGTGCCTCAGGTTGGTCATACTTCAGGATTTCCACTTAAGCTTTTCAGAAGGTAATTCCTTTTATCATCAGGTCTGATGAAAAGTTGACGTCCATTCAGCTTCTCAGCTTATAATATCCGAATACCAAATTGGCTTACACAGAGGTTTCACCCACCTAGTCACCAGTCTATATCCTATTCCACAGTTGATGGCATTTAGGCTGACATTGGACCAGCACAGAGTTCTGATTCAGTAGTTACTTTCAGTGTAGACATACAATTCTGCTTGTTATTCATTTGGTTCATCTGGAATTATTTCCAGGATTCTGCTGCAGGCATGAAACTGAAGAATATTAACTCCAACACATATCCAGGGTTGCAAGTCATCAGGTGATTCCTGTGGTGGCAGGCGTAAAGGCATTTACTCCGCTAGCTGCTTTCATATGGTCTTTTTGATGGTGTTCAGGTTTTGGAACCTTGAGGTAATCTGGTGTAGTTATGGTTCAGAGGTTCTGAAGTTGGTACATTGGTTGTTTTGGCTTATTGTTGTTTCAGTGTTTCTTCCCATTTGTTTGAGTTGGTGTTCATAGCTAGAACTTGGTGTTGAGTGGCTGAACCTTTATGTTTGACTGTTGCAGCTGTGAGACGTTCTTTCGAAGACTTATCCATTGTTGGATATTAACTTGGTAATCCAACCAACAGTTGAAGGTTTTTCACTGTTGCTAGTTTTAGTAACTTGTAGTAGGTGTGACGGGACAACCCCGGCAGCATCCGAATGACACAAGTTAAAAAGGAATTAAAGAGCCCACAATAATTTTCTATCATTCTCTAAAAGCATAAACGTCCACCAGAAAATGATAGAAATGCAAGAGGATTGAAAACAAGAGAAAAATACATTTTGACCACGCATGCCCCATCATTTCTGTAATGCTAGGTCTGAGAAAGCTTTGATGTACAGATCAAACGTAAAACCCAGACACCACGGCACCAGTCGGCGGGTGCTATCAAAGGTTGAAAACTCACTGTTTTCAGTACCAGGGAAGAGAAAGACGGCAAAGTGCGAAATCTAGGCTGGGGACTACGTTGATACATCGCGGAGCCAGTCAGTTGAGATTGACATCTTAGTTTACAATCCTGTGGTTAAAATAGGGACAGACACCTAACACCTTAGTTCAACAGGACCTAACGTGTGAACCAGCCACGGCAGAATGGGAGATAAGAGGGTCAGCCAGACCCGACTGAAATAACACATGCGGTAAAAGTCCAGACTTTGTGGAGCCGGGACAACGTCTGTGATTGCCACCACAAAGGAGCAATTAGGACCAGATGCTTAACACCTCACTGCAATACGCGGCAAAGTAGGAACACGTGGCTGACACATTCTTGCTAGCAACCCGGGAAGGCGGGTGTTAACAGCAGATTGGAATGTAATGACGCAACTGCATTGCCGCCAAAGCATGTTTCATTGTTTCAGGCGTGGGGGGCATCTGTCAATTTGATTGACACATGAAACTACCGTCCACAGGAAAGGAGGAGGGGTGAAAAGAATTTGGCACTTAATCCATCTGGGTAAATCGTCCTACATGAAAAATAGGTGGAGCTAACAGGAACTTGGACATAGTAATTAGCTAGCGTGGAAACTAGCCAGGAACGGAGAGAATAAAACTACGAGCAGTGGCCAGCAAGACTTCAGAAGCATTTACAATAGCATTCTTAGGATACCTACTGGAGAAATATTAACATTTCGTTCTGTTGGACTTCTGTACGAAGTCGTATGACAGGATTTCCTAGCTATAACCCAGGTAATACCATTACTCTGATTAGTTTGTCTGCTAGTCTGAAGGCTTGTGTAGTTTCTTGTTCTGCATATTCTCCCAAACTTTACACTGGTGGATTTTCTTTGTACTTAATGTTCCAGTTCTAGCTTTGCGATTTCACTGAGAACTATCATCTTTCATTCACCACTTGGTTGTCTGATTTGTTGTATGTGATAATTTGGAGAAATCCAGTATCCAAGCTACATGGGCGTGTGGCTTATGCATGTACAGGAGATACATTTAGATTCATCCTGTATGATGTTACACATTGGGGAGACTGACTACTTAGGAGAAATTCCTGAGAGCTACCAGTCTCTTAATAGCGCCCAATTAACATTGATTATTTGGACCAATACTTTGAGTGCCTACCAATATTGTGGTGAAACCACTTGGTTTGAGGAATGGCACCAGTTCACCTTGTCTGCATGACGTCTGCATGAGGACAGACATGACTTAGGACATTCAATATCCCAGACAGATTCAGGGAAGGCATTTAATTTTCGACAGGACTGTGCGACCAGCCCTTCCGACAAGACAGTATGAATGAATCAGAAAGGGAAAGATTAAGTGAGGTGAACTTATATGGGAAACACCCCATTACATAAATGTATGTGATGATGTATGTTTTGAGCTATAGATGTTCTAAATGGTTTTATGAATATATACATACATATTTATTTATTTAGAACTGATATATGTTTATGTAACATGCCATCATCTATCATCATACCATCATATATTATGACTTGAATGTATGTTTATATGAATGTATAGACATATGTGTTTGAGATGTGTAGACGTAGATACTACCCATCTCCGTTCGTTTCATTCCAGATCTCTTAGGAGCAATGGACAGTCAACAACCCATATCCGGAAGTGACTTAGCCTTGTGAAGGGACCAATTTGGACTCCTTCAGTCTGACAGTGAACTGCGTCTCACTGGGGGAAGCATGACCTATGTGACCTCTTAAGTTACGTATACCATAATCATCATCATCATCATATGATCATCAATAGCAATAATAAACACAGTTGTTGTATTTTAAACTCAGTTGTCTTTATAATTCTAAATGTTTATAAATGTTTGTGTAGCGTAATCAAGTACACACATTATATCATTTAGTGGGGGTTCGCACACATTGTCCAAAAGGGGGAAGTTATGTCAGGGAGGGACCTTGCCTATGCAGTCATAAGTAACCAGATTACGTTACATAGCTTAACTCCTCCTTTCTCACTTCTGGTGATACCAAGTACAGCCACATCTATATAGATATATTCTATCTTCAACGAGCCACTTCTTGGCTGTTTTCTTGAGTATCAGGGACAGTGTCTTAAATCAGCATAAAAGACACTAGTTCCATGTTTTCTCTCTGGGATCTGGGGTGGTAATTAGTCCCATCTGACAGAGGTAAGGGATCTCACACTGCACCCAGAACTAAACCCCAGTAGGAGAAAATGATTTTGGCTGAGTGGTTGCCCATCTGGAATCTAACCCCAGCCAGTTAGTGACAGTAGGATTGTCCCATAGTTTCACTGATTTGGTTGAATGATGAGGCCATAGGTGGTACTTCTCAGAAGTAAAGCATACGATACACTGTTGTCAGTTACTCTGTTGATCTTCATCTTTGTAGATTATTAGATACTGAAGTCCATCCTGGATATTCCTACTGAAATGGGACTTCCTCAATCACGCAGTCAGTGGTCTTCGCATGTGTCTCTTTTGCTGGCGTTTGCAGCTGATTAGTGCAGCAGTAAACATTGAGGTATTGGTCCAGACTTTGTTTAAGACTGTTGCCATGTTCACTCTCGCCTGGCTTTTTTCCCAGTTTCCAGTTGATAGTGATGCAATGCAGTCCCACAAAATCCACCACTCGCTATAGAAAGGGATGACAGAATACAACACGAGCATTAACCTACTGTGATGTGTTTATCATGGTTGTAACACAATTACAAACAAAAGTACAAACAACAAGAGGAGAAGGGGAAAGGAGTGGGTGTCCACGTTCCACTGTCCCTCGTTGCTTGGTGTAGAGCCATTCTGACTCTTAATAGTGAGTAAGGTATTTTCTAACTTTATATTATGTTCTGTTGTTACTGGGACTATTAGATGAGTGAAGTCATTCTGTCCATCCAACATGTTGATATTGCCTCTCTCTCTACTTGAAGAGAATAGCCTATACAGAATCTCTGTGGTTTCTAATGCCGCGTCTTCCTTTCGGAATTATAATCATCATTAGGCCAAGGCTATTCAACATTGGCTTTTAAGTAATGACATACACAAGGATTCTTCCATCAACATCCTCATGTCCCCAAGGGTAACATTAAAATGCATATTCCCACAGTAAGGAGTAACAATCAGAACAGAGAAAAATTCTCATAAGAGAAAACATACATGTACATTTCTTTGATATAAAGTACATGATAATCATACATAATAATATTAATCATAAAATTTAATGCCGGAGCCAATGGTTTTGAATTTTATTCAGGGGTTAATCCATAAACTAAAACATACATTGTTTTCCCCCACTGCGTACAGCACATGAGGATAGTAACCGCTGTGATATATTTTGCCAGTGACTGCTATTATTCGGAGTGTATTTATTAGAATAACATATGCCGCATGGTCCAGTCTTCTGAATATTGCAAGCAATTTATTCACATCAATCTTCGCTTCTGTTCCTACTACAGGGAGGCGATGGGGATTGAAGGTACATCCTATCCGAACATTCATTTCTATCAAGCGTTTACTTTCTTTGTTCTAGAATTTATATTCTCAAACATGGCAATTCCCTAGCACTATTTTATGAAATGATTACATGTCCCTCACTCATATGGAGTGGTTACTAATCTGTTAACAAAAGGATTGCACTACAATTTAGCACTATAGTTCCAAGTTACAGATTATGATGTGGCAAAGCATTTTATCCCCTGACTAAGAGTCAGGAATATGCGTAATCATTTGTATGTCCCCACAAGGATAAAACAAGTTCAGAAATATCCTTAACAGTGAATTTACACTACATAGGATATTTGAAAGTGGCAGACACCAGTTCTCTACTTGTGAAGTATGAATCAGGATTCTGCTCCTACATTGAGAAAATGTTTCTTTGAAAATGTTCTTTAGAGTTCAATCTCTACAGTACATAGATTATTTGCAGATTTCTAAGCATAGATAGTGAGATATAGTTCACCATGCATAGAAGTTATTATTCATAGGAATATGAAATTGACAGAAACGAGTTTTCTTCTTTGAAGTATGGATCAGGAGTCTGTTCCTAAATTGAGAAGAGTTTCTGACATGAGAGTTGATACTCTACAGTACACATAATATTTATAGGTTAAAAGCACTATTAGTTAGATATAAGTTCATAATGCCTGTAAAAGATTTTAACATAGGGATTTGCAATTGTAAAACATAGGAAAAATTACAGCGTTGCACCCAAATGTGCTTCAGTACTAAAAATCAATCAGACCCCAGTTTACAAGAATGGTTGAATTATCATTCTAACTAATTCTTAATTAAACACACTGGTATATGTACTTTATAAAAATACATGAATACATCTTAATAATGTAGATATAACATACCAATAGCTTGCAGATAATGATATATTTTAAAGGCAAAAATACCTTTCCCCACACGGGGAAAGCACCCCCACATGGAGTCTGTTTCCTTTGTATGTCTGAACTAAAATGGCTACAAACAAAGAGCCTTTGTTTTACAATCAGTCGACGACTGTTGGCCAGGTACGTGAACCAAAATAAGGCCAAATAAATTAAGCTACCCTACGGGTTAGTTTTTCTCCTACATTAAGTAATTACTTAACTAGTAGTTGTTAGGAATTGTTTATTTTTAAGGGAGTCAATGCTTGGAAAGGGTAAGGACGTTTTAATATATCACAATCAGTACCCTCCTAATTATGGTCTTGGCCTTCAATCTCTGTGCATTGTAGAGGCCGCCATTTGAGCGTGAGTGAATGTATATACCACCATCCTGATCACGAAAGGCATATTTCAGTAGAAGTGAAAAGTATATTCCAAAGAGGGTGGGAGCTAGTACACAACCTTGCTTAACTCCACTCTTGATTTCAAACTCTTCAGAAAAAATTAAATAATTAGTTTAATTATTAGTACTAATTGTGCTTTATATGTGGTTCTTTTCATGCCATGGATTTGTAAGGTTAGTAGGTTTTTTTCAATGAGGGATATAACCAAATAGTGGTTGTTTTAGTTGAATGTTCTGACACCATGTAATTTTTTTTTTAAATATGAGAATTGTAAATTTTGTGAGAAACAATTGTTTATCTGTTTCGTTTTTCTGAACTTAGACCATTGTTCTGCTTTTATCTATGTAAAATGGGTCAAAGATAGTAGAACCAATTAGTGGTTGTTGTGTTGTTTCTAATAACATTGTGTTTTTTTTCTTGTGACAATAGGGTTATCACAATTTCATGTGTTTATGATATTGAAAATCATCCCATGCCTGTTCTGGAAATTCAGTGTGTTCATTACATTTATCTATATGTACAATCAGATCTTGATTTAATGCCTGAACTGTTTGTCCAAAAAGGTTGATGTTTACATCAATTGCGTGTTGATGTTTGTTCAACAGTGGTTGTTTTATATGTTGTAAACAATCAATATCCTCTAACACTGTATTAAATTTAGGGTGGTTTAGTGGGAATGGAGAAGTACACATAGACACATTTACATAAAGGAGTGCAGTTTTTTCCTCTTGTGCTTGTGGTAGAATTCCATGATCACCTTGTATTCTAGAAGTGAAAGAGAATAAAAATAATCCCCATTAGGGATCCCCTAGACATAAAACAAGCAAATGTTCTCATATATCAAAATCCACATCCCACAACTTCTATGTTGACTTGGCTATGTATCTCAATGTACACAAATCATATTTAGTGTTTCCTGTTATATACTTGACTTTCTTCAACTTTATCTTCAATGTTCCTGTAAGTAATCTGTGGTAACTATAACAATCAGCACTGGAACTGTTTTTGCTATTGTTAACGCGTTTCTACATCTTCTGCTAATCAGAATATAGTCAGTCTGGTTTCTAATCATGTTATCAGGACTCGTCCATGTCCATAATCTTCTAGTGTGTTGCTTAAACCAGATGTTTCATACAATCATTTCCTGTTCTTCTGCCCACTCTACGAGTCTGTATCCTCTTTCATTTCTCTCTCCTAAACCATACTTTCCTACTGTGTAACTATCGCCTTGATTTCCTATCTTTGCATTGAAGTCCCCTAATATGATGTTTATTTCTGAATTTTTACATTTCTTTAAGGCAGACTCTATGTCATTATAAAATTCCTCTACACTATCTTCATTGGATTCTCCTGTTGGGGCATATACTTGAATAACATTTATGTTAAAAGGTCTGCCACTTAATTTAACTAGTAAGGCATGACTCACTAAATCTAATTTTGGATCAAGCGATTATAATTTCCTAATGTTAGTGTAACGTGCCATAGTTAGGGACATATTTCTTCAACACGGTGACCACTAACTAGGTTCGTGGGTAACATGCTAATCAATGGAACTATGAATTACATATACTTGAGCATCTTCTGCAGGAGGGGTAGATGAGGAGGGGGAGGAGGAGAGAGAGAGAGTGCTCGCGCATGTGGGCATGCTTAGCCTGAGATAACGTCAGAATGAATAAATCTGTATACATATATTGACATGAGAGTGAGTAAAGCTTTACAATACAATGACGTCAGAGTGAGTAAAGCTTTACAATACAATGACGTCAGAGTGAGTAAAAATGTACACACATGCAATGACGTCAGAGTGAGTAAAGCTGTACAATACAATGACATCAGAGTGAGTAAAGCTGTACAATACAATGACGTCAGTATGAGTAAAGTATAACAGAGTAGCTGTTATACCCCATAGTTAGCAGGTGGTCGAGGCGTGCAATACGGGCGGTACACTAAGAAGCGCAGTATTGATGACGTTGGGTCAAGAATTGCGTGGCAAAACAACAGAACAGGAGATGATGGCCATCAGTGCTGCTGGGCGGACGTGTGTGCCTTGGACAGAGAAAATGAAACCATCTGGAAAGTCGAAATGAATTGAAGTTGTTTTAAGAAGGCTATGGTATTAGAAATTGGAAATGTAAACCTCTCGGCACTAAGTAGAGATGAATACCCAGTAGAAAAATGCAGCATCATATACCCATTGATGTTTTGTATGCTCGGTCCGAGCTTGAATATCCTGTTTTTATACGTGTTCAACGATAGGCAACCGCCATCAAGAATAAAGCACAAATAAAGAGAACTATGGAGCCTACTACAGTGGGAAGTCTTCTTTTCGTTACAAACCACCGGTTCGGGTGGGTTTTGAATTACTTTGTAGTTTTGCACGTTTGATCCATTATGTATAATTAATGTTACAATACCAAGTACTATGAAGCCTATCAACGTACGACCACACAATCATACGGCCGCCCTGGGCCTCTCGGTGGCGGTTGGGGTGCAATGGGCGCCGAGACTGCTATAAAAGCTGTACACACATACAATGACGTCAGAGTGAGTAAAGCTGTACACACATACAATGACGTCAGAGTGAGTAAAGCTGTACACACATACAATGACGTCAGAGTGAGTAAAGCTGTACACACATACAATGACGTCAGAGTGAGTAAAGTTGTACACACATACAATGACGCCAGAGTGAGTAAAGCTGTACACACATACAATGACGTCAGAGTGAGTAAAGCTGTACACACATACAATGACGTCAGAGTGAGTAAAGCTGTACACACATAAAATGACGCCAGAGTGAGTAAAGCTGTACACACATACAATGACGCCAGAGTGAGTAAAGCTGTACACACATACAATGACGCCAGAGTGAGTAAAGCTGTACACACATACAATGACGTCAGAGTGAGTAAAGCTGTACACACATAAAATGACGCCAGAGTGAGTAAAGCTGTACACACATACAATGACGCCAGAGTGAGTAAAGTTGTACACACATACAATGACGCCAGAGTGAGTAAAGTTGTACACACATACAATGACGCCAGAGTGAGTAAAGTTGTACACACATAAAATGACGCCAGAGTGAGTAAAGTTGTACACACATACAATGACGCCAGAGTGAGTAAAGCTGTACACACATACAATGACGTCAGAGTGAGTAAAGCTGTACACACATACAATGACGTCAGAGTGAGTAAAGCTGTACACACATAAAATGACGCCAGAGTGAGTAAAGCTGTACACACATACAATGACGCCAGAGTGAGTAAAGCTGTACACACATACAATGACGCCAGAGTGAGTAAAGTTGTACACACATACAATGACGCCAGAGTGAGTAAAGTTGTACACACATAAAATGACGCCAGAGTGAGTAAAGTTGTACACACATACAATGACGCCAGAGTGAGTAAAGCTGTACACACATACAATGACGCCAGAGTGAGTAAAGCTGTACACACATACAATGACGCCAGAGTGAGTAAAGTTGTACACACATAAAATGACGCCAGAGTGAGTAAAGTTGTACACACATAAAATGACGTCAGAGTGAGTAAAGTTGTACACACATACAATGACGTCAGAGTGAGTAAATATGTACAATACAATGACGTCAGAGTGAGTAAAGCTGCACAATACAGTGACGTCAGAGTGAGTAAAGCTGTACACACATATAATGACGTCAGAGTGGAATTCCAGGAATTAAATGTGTTGAATTGCATAAAGCTATACACATACAATGAGTTAATCAACAAATAACGACACTGCAATTGGTCGGCTTTACACAAACACAAGCAGACGTGACATAATGGACGTGGCGGCTAGAAAATTTTCGTCAGCACACAAACACAAAAAGTACCGACATGGCTATATTAACAAACTACGCAACTTGTCACTTTAGCGAAGGACCTGAAATCATCTATATCCTGGCGAGCAATAATCTGACAGCTGACAGGAAATGACGATGTGCATAAAGTGTAAGGTAAGATGTAACAAGTGTGTATTAGGACCACAATGTAGGCAAGTACGTGTCGGGTGGGCACAGACAAATCACAGGAGAGAGCACATAGAGACAAGAGATGGAAGCACACACGAGGGAGGGATAAGAGGGCTAAGTTAAAATAATAATAATAATAATCATCATCATTGGCACCTTGCCGTCGTGACAGGCGATAGTTTGTTATATTGTGCTTCAAAACTACAACCCATGGCGTTGGTGAATGTGACTGATAAGGCCAATTCGCACTGTAAATGTTTGTCCGCAGTGGATGCATGTGAACACATGGTTATTTCCACCATAATGCACCATCTTACGTCTCACACGCTCAGTGTGTGACTTATCTGCAGTATTATTCTCCTTTGTCTTTATTCAATTTCTGATATTTGCCCTTCATGCAACACGCTCAGCGGCGACGTGCTCCCAGTGTGCATTATCAATGCTTGTATCAATCATGTCCCGCTTACACACATCTTTGTATCGTAGTAGAGGCCGACCCTGAGATCTCTTACCGACATGTATTTCACCAAAAATGATGTCTTTTGATATTCTACCATCATTTATCCTCCTAACGTGTCCTACCCATCTAAGTCTACGAAGACTGGGCATGGATTATACCGTCACACAACCTGATCTTTCCAATACTTCAGTAATTGTGATTGTCTTGCCACTTAATACCAGGTATTCTTCGCAGACACCGCATATGACAGCTGTTTAAACGTTTCTTTTGGTGTGAGTAAGTTGTCCAGGCTTCACCTTGCCAATCCTGATGTTGATTTCCTGATCTAGGGATAATTTGCTATTTACCACTGATCCTAGATATGTAAAATGGTCTTCTATCTCCAATTCGGCGTCGTCAATAAAGATTGATGGTACCCCATGTGCACCTTGTGACATAATCTGTGTCTTCTCTTTGCTAATTGTTAAACCAAATTCAGAACAAGCATTGGAGAATGCAGATAGTAGACGTTGTAATTATTCCTCAGAGTGGGTCGTAATTGCAGCATCATCTGCAAAAAGCAACTCTCTGATCAGTATCCTTCTAATTTTGGTCTTGGCTTTCATTCTCTGAGCATTGTAGAGGCCGCCATCTGAGCGTGAGTGAATGTATATACCACCAGCCTGATCACGAAAGGCATATTTCAGTAGAAGTGAAAAGTATATTCCAAAGAGGATGGGAGCTAGTACACAACCTTGCTTAAAGCCACTCTTGATTTCAAACTCTTCTGAAGTTGTACCATCAAACTTGATTATACCCTTCATGCCTGTGTGGAACGATTACACAATGGACGGAAGAGTTGGTGGGCAACCAATCTTCTTTAGTGCCTTGAACAGACCCTGACGATTGACCAAATCAAATGCCTTAGTGAGGTAGATGAAGGCAATAAACAGTGGTTGATTCTGTTCACGGCATTTTTCTTGCATTTGTCGCAATGAGAATATCGGGGTAGACTTGATCTCCTAGGACTTTAAGTCTGCGTAGAACAATTCTGGCAAATACTTTCCCAACAATACACAGAAGTGAGATACCCCTATAGTTGTTGCAGTCGCTCCGATCGCCCTTGTTCTTGTACAGTGTTATGATGCTTGAAACATTCAAATCCTGTGGTACTTTTCCTTTTCGCTAGCATAGCTCTTTTAGCTGGTGGATCTTCAGAGTGAGAGTGTCTTGCATACTCCTGATAACCTCTATTGGAATCCCATCCTTACCCGGGGCCTTGCCAGATGCAAGTTCATTTATAGCACACTTAACGTCTGTTATGGTGGAAAGTGTGTCCAGATGGTCAAGAGTTGGTAGGGCCTCTATGGCGTTGAGGGCATCATCCGCTAGTTTGGTATCACTTGAGTAAAGTTCCAAATAGTGCTCTACCCATCTATCCATCTGCTGTTTCTGATCAGTGATGATTTCTCCAGTCAAGGTTTTCAGTGGTGCACGTCTTGTGATCATTGGACCATAGGCTTTCTTTATCCTTACATACATGCTTCTGATGTTTCCCTTATCACTTGCATTTTGAATGGACTTGCATAACTTGATCCAATAGTCATTTGCATACTGCCAGGCAGCCTTTTGTACATCCTTCCTAACTTGCTTCAGTTCACTGAGAGTGTTACGCGTTGTTCTTTCATTGTTTTTTAAGAGAGCTATCTTCTTTTTATCAATCTACCACAGTGCCGTAAACCCCCACCGCCGTTTTGTAAAGATTTTCCTTAAGTTTACCCAACTTTTCACTTGCTGTACAATTTTCTGATGTATCAGTAAAAGCGTCTTCAAGTTGCTGTTGGAACTCAACGCACTTATTAGGATCGTGGGTGTTAATAATATTAATTCTAGGGCTAGATTTGTGTTTAGTTGTGTAGATTCTCTTTGGTCTCAGTCTAACCTTCGCAACAACCAAAGAATGATCCCTATCACAGTCAGCACTGTGGTAACTTCGAGTTAATGATGTTTGGTTCAGATGTTGTCTCCGTGTGATAATTAAGTCCAGCTGATGCCAATGGCCGGATATTGGATGTTTCCATGTGACCTTATGCAGCTCTTTTGTTAAATAAAAAGTAATACATAGCTCATTTCTGATGCAATGCTCCAGCAGCCTTTGCCCATTTTCATTCATGCGACCGATGTTGTATTTTCCAAGGCACACTGACCATGAACTCGGGTCCTTGCCCACACGAGCATTGAAATCACCGAGCATATAAATGTAGTCGGATTTTGGAACTGCCTTGATCACAGAGTCTAAGTACTCATAGAACGAATCCTTTATATCATCAGGGGAAGTGAGTGTCCGTGCATATGCAGTGACAATGGTGGCAAAACCACAAGAGGGTGCCAAGCGCAGGGATAATAGTTTTTCGTTACCTCCAGCTGGAATGTCAATCATTCCTAGTAGCGAATTATTCACTGCAGAGCCCACACCATGTTGCCTTTTTTGCTGCCTGCTCTCTACCTTTCCCAAAAATGGTGTAATTGTTTCTCCTGAGTGACCCTTCCTCAGCGAGGCGAGTCTCCTGCAGGCCAGCAATATCAATGTTAAGACGATTGAGTTCGGCATCAATCACAGCCGTTTTTCTCACATCGTCAATATTCGTCACGTCAGTGGAAATTCCTAGACACAATGTTCTAACATTCCAGGTTGCAAGCCGTAGCTTGAGGTTTCTATTTTAGTAATACCTGGTGCATTGGTTTTACAGCCTGCGATTCATATTTTATCCTAGACCCAAGCACCCATTGAAGCAGGCAGGCGGATCAGCACCCATTTGGCCACGAGCTGCCCAGCTTGAGGCGGGCGGTAGCTGATCAGTGACACCTGCAGGTGTCTCCCTCCGTCAGAGGCAACCCGTGGGACCCCATGTTTACGCTAATTGACGTCTTATAACACGTTACTACTACCTCTCGCTTTGATCCCAAGACCGGTTAAGACCAGGGATGGAGTTATACCTCTCCATAGCACAAAGCCTGGGCTAAAATATAGAGACCATGTGTTGCCCATGCAAAATGATCCCTCTCTCGGCCTGTCTAGTTCACTCCAGAGGAAAGATGACAGCAATACATCTGGAAAAAGACAGACTGCAGAAGCTGCCGGATCAGCAAAGACATGCTGTAACTGTCGGTCTGTCGGAGCATCAATCCTAGACTAGCTGCCAACCAAGGCTTAGGGCCTGATCTGCCCTGCCATGACATTTTGTCTTTAGGTTGCATTTCCTCGCACCAGGATAAGGCTTGTACCCTCCGAATTGCCTTCTTCCGTACGAAGCCGTTGGCACAATGTGGGGTGTCGGGTTTGGTAAGCGCGGCCCAACATTCGCCGCTAACAGAAAGCAGGTTGTACCGTCTACTGTCATTACGGTAGCTAAGTCATATTTGACTAAGACATGACTGGATAATAATAATAATAATAATATTAATAATAATAATAATAATAATAATAATAATAATAATAATAATAATAACAATAATAATAATAATAATAACAATCTTCTTCTTCTTCTTCAGCGTTCCGAGCCATTGAGGTTCTTTGCTGCAAATACAATCCGTCTCCATTCGTCTCTCTGGTGGACCTTCTCTTGCCAGTCGTTGATTCCAAGTGCTTGTAGGTCTGTACATGTATTATCTCTCCACCGCCTTCCTGGTCTACCTCAGGGTCTGCGGTCATTTATTTCCTGAGTGTAAGCGAGTTTTGTTTCCCTATTATCTTCCATTCTTTCTATATGCCCCAGCCATTGTAGTCTATTAGCCTTCATGATACCAGTGATTAGCGGAGACTTAAACAGATCATAAATGTCTTTGTTACTTCTTCTTTTCCACTCTCCACTATGTGTATCCCTAATGGGTCCAAAGATGCGACTTAAAATTTTGTTCTCAAAGGTTTGTAACAAGGCTTCGTCTCTTTTCGTTGTACTCCAGGTTTCAGAGCCATACAGCACAACTGGTCTGATCAGTGTTTTGTATATTGTGATTTTGGTGTTACGAGATAGCGCCTTTGATTTTAGTAGATGTTGTAGTGCATAGTATATCTTATTTCCAGAGTTGATTCTAGTTTGTATTTCTTCCCTTATGATGTTGGAGCAGTTGAAGATTGTACCCAGGTATTTGTATGTTTCCGTTCTCTTAATGGTCATATTATCTATTTGTATGTGGCCAGACTTTTTAGCCATTCCGTCTCTTGAAATTACCATATATTCTGTCTTATCTTGGTTGATAACCAGCCCCATCTGTTGGGCTTTTTCCTTTAAGTGAGTCAATATTTCCAATGTCTTTTGTTCACTTTGCCCTATAATATCTATATCAGTGTTTCCCCATTTTTTGTGTGCCATGCCCCACTTAAGACTTTCTAAAATTCATATTGCCCCCCTCCCCCGCCCCACGCCCCCCCCCCCCCCCCCCTCAACATATACATTATTTTTAATATTCAAAAATTGAAATGTTCACTAAAGAAACTTGAATGATAGTTTTTAGGAAGAAATCACTAGGTAATTATTGAGCAAACACAGTAAGTAAATTTTCAAAACATATAATGGAGAACTGAAATTCAAGTACAAAATAATTTTAATGAAAGATTTTTCTATATTATTTTAATTATTAGTAATTATTTATTATTTAAATTTAGTGAGATCCTTGCGCTTGATGCTTGCTGCAAAGAGATCTTATGTCAGGTTCCAATTTAGTTAACTTCAGTCTCAAGTCTCCCCGTTTTGTTATATTCAGCCGATTTCTTACATTTTCGAATTGCCCCCCTTAACAGTCAAATTTCCCCCCTGTGGGGCGTGGGCCCCACGTTGTGAAACACTGATCTATATCATCTGCATAACCAAGCAGCTTGGATGTTCCTCCAATATCACATTCCTCCTTTACCTTCCTTACAACTTTCTCTAGAGCCAGATTGAAGAGTAGCGGCGATAGTGCATCACCCTGTTTCAAGCCAGATGTTATTTGGAAGGGGTCTGATTTCCTGCCTTTATATGTTACTATATTATAAGTATCTTCCATGCATAGTCTGGTCATGTTGATTAACTTCCTTGGTATTCCAAATTCCTGCATAGCATTCCATAGACTATTCCTATGGACACTATCATAAGCCTTTTTAAAATCCACAAAAATGTTATGGAGATCTATTTTATATTCCCAATGTTTCTCGGCTATTTGTCGTAAGATAAATATCTGATCTATTGTTGATCTGTTTTGTCTAAAACCCGCCTGGTAGTCACCTAATATGTCTTCTGAATATGGTTTTAGTCTATTTTGTAATACTGCGGATAGTATCTTATAGCTTGTGGACAGTAGTGATATTCCTCTATAATTTCCACATTGGAACTTGTCTCCTTTCTTAAAGATAGGTATCAATAATGACTCTTTCCAGTCATGGGGTAATTCTTCTGTCCTCTAGATCTTTATTATTAGTTCGTATAGCTTTAGATGTAATGCATGGCCACCTGCCTTTATAAATTCAACAGCAATTCCATCAGTCCCAGTTGCCTTATTGTTTTTAAGTCGAGTGATTACATATAGGCTTTCTTCAAATGCAGGTTCTTCAATTTGTGGTTCGCATGTTAGAACCTCTTCCTGTGGGAAAATGTTACTTGGAGCTTCACAATTTAGTAATTCAATAAAATATTCTTTCCATGTGTTGCACATTTCCTCATTGGTATTTATCATATTCCCATTTTTGTCTTTTAAACCATATGTGTTTTGTTGGTGCCCTCGTTTCATTGACTTCAGTTCTTTAAAAAATTTTCTGGATTCATTTTTCATTTTTTTTGTTACGAAACAAATACATGAGCCTCGAGACATTTATGATCTGTTAAGTCTCCGCTAATCACTGGTATCATGAAGGCTAATAGACTACAATGGCTGGGGCATATAGAAAGAATGGAAGATAATAGGGAAACAAAACTCGCTTACACTCAGGAAATAAATGACCGTAGACCCCGAGGTAGACCAAGAAGACGGTAGAGAGATAATACATGTACAGACCTACAAGCACTTGGAATCAACGACTGGCAAGAGAAGGTCCACAAGAGAGACGAATGGAGACGGATTGTATTTGCAGCAAAGAACCTCAATGGCTCGGAAAGCTGAAGAAGAAGAAGAATTTTTCTGGTGATTAGTTTCCATATCTCTGATTATATTACTCATATAATCTCGCTTCTGCTGTCTGACTATTTTTTAGCCTCTTTACATTCATTTCTATAATGCTCTTCCTTTTGGATGTTATTGATGTCATTTAACCATACATGTCTGGCATTCTTCTTCCCAATGACTGCTTCTTCACATTTTTGATTGAACCATCTGTTCTTTCTATGCGTGGTTAACACACCGAGACATTCTTCTGCGGTAGATTGAATTGTATTCTTGATGTTCAATCAAGTTTAGTCAACGCTTTCCTCCAAAGGGTTTTGCAGAGTTTCAAGTTTACATTTTATTTCATCTGTAAATTTCTCTTTGACTGTAACATTAATACTAATAATATAAATGAAACTGTTGTGGGCATTGAGGTGGAACGGCGAAAAAAAAATCCAACTGAAAAATGAGTCTATTTTCTGAAGACTGTGATCTCTTTAATGAAATGTGTGGTGTAACTGATGTAGTGCCGATGGGCAATATACCGCCAAATGTGACCTCCCATTTGGACAGAAGGCCGGTATATCGCCATACTAGTACTTGTTTTGTTTCGTCGTTTCTTTCTCAATTTCAACGCTCAATGAACGAAAATGTACATTACTTGTTCATTTCATTGTGTACCAGGTTTGGTCCACAACCTGTTTCAAACTGTTGGCACCAATTTATGAACACTACTGTTAACGTCAAAAAGATGTTGTCCAACTCCGTCTAGTTCAGTGGTTCTCAACCTTTTTTGGCCCATGCACCCCTTCACAATATGTTCAGAATATCATCCACCTCCCCCTTCGTATTTCCTCCCTATAAATTTCCCCCGCCCCTACACAGTATATGTTAAAATGGAAGCTAAATTTAATAACACACAATAGAAGAAGTCTAGACGTCTACATAAAACGTGATTTGCAGGTCTAATTACCATATACAACGATTTCAGAAGGGCGAGAAGTACAGAACCGTAAAGTATCGAGGGAAAAACAATATCAAGTAATCGGTTATTGTATTAACGCGATCTTGAAATAATCCAACCCCTCCCCCTCTTTGAAACCCTAAAATCCCCCCCCCCCAATTTTCCCCACCGGTTGAGAACCACTGGTCTATTTGGATGACAAGTTCTGACAAGAACGCATAAACACATCAGATGGCTATGAAATAACACGATCCTCTATTCCGCTTTGCATGGCACATGATAGTACCGACACTGTTAACGTGCAATAAGTTATTATCGATCGCTCCTGGAAGACAGTGTATTACCATGGATACCCGCCAGCGCACATTACATATCAGTATATTAGTTACAGACCGCGTCACCTTTCTACTCCGACTTCATATCCGTTACAGACGTCACCTCTCAACTCTGACCTAGCGAGTGACCATGACACTAACAAGAACCCGCCAAGGAAAAAAGTAGCCTTTGCAAAATGGAAAACATAGTCTCCAACATAAAGCTGCTTATGTTTATTTTGCGCTCGCTAGCGTTGAACTCCAGCGTAGTCCACACGCGTGCTACTACAGGATGTTTGTAAAGTCTCACTACACTTTGTATGTAGAACAGCCGTTTGTTGGAGAGTATGTTTTCCGTCTTGCAAACTGAAAACATACTCTCCAACAACAGCTGTTCTACATAAAAAGTGTAGTGAGACTTTACAAACGCTCTATACTTCTATAATTGCCTGTGGATTAACTTTCTCTATTACTAGTGCCCCTCAACATCAGGCGATTCACCCCGACTTCAGATGCAAGGTACTATATAAAGCATAAACTGATATATTGTTGTAAAGCACGGAAAATAAGTAGATACACGAAGAAGAAACATCTAACGGCAGTGGACATGTCGTTTCTGGGGAAAATGCACAGAATGTCATGGACGGACAGAAGAACGAATGAGACAGTTTTATAAGGAAAAAAAATCGGTAACATGATGAGTGAATTTAGATGCAGACAGTCAAGTGTTTATTTATATACGTTATGGAGAGAAATACACTTACAAACCTAGTAACAACTAGCAAATTGATGGGAAAAGTGCAAGGGGAAAACAAAGTGATAAATATCTGGAAGGTTTGGACATATGACGTAATGGGGACAAGATCACAAATCGGATCCATGTCTCTGGTAGGAGGTGACGAACCATGACCATCCACGCTTACAGGCATGACTAATGATTATGGTGATTAACAGGCAGCACACATTAAAAGTACTTCGCATGTTCTTTACAGGACGTCGCAATCAACTCCATCAGTTTGCTTTCATTTTATTAAATTATTTTTACCTTTTGAAAATTTTCTTGGCAATTTTACTTGCAGCCGTTGCTTTCTGAAGAGGCAACGCCTTTGCCATTGTGAAAATCAACGCACTTGCATCTTTTTTCTATATTATCAGCGAATAGTTTCGAGTCTTTAATACGCATTCGATATCAACTTTGCTGCTACAGTCTCACCCTTCAACTCTGACATCAATATCTCTGCCTCAAACAGTCTCACCTTTCAACTCTGACATTAATATATCTGCCTCAAACAGTTTCACCTTTCAACTCTGACATTATTATATCTGCCTTAAACAATCTCACCTTTCAACTCTGCCATGAATATATCTGACTCAGACAGCGTAACCCTTCAACTCTGACATCAATATATCTGCCTCAAACAGTCTAATATTTCAACGCTGACATTAATATATCTGCCTCAAACAGTAACACCTTTCAACTCTGACATCAATATATCTGCCACCTTTCAACTCTGACACCAATAAATCTGTCACCTTTCAACTCTGACATAAATTTATCCGGTACACGCAGTTAAACGTTTCAACTCTGACCCAATGATTAACCAATCAGCTGGTGAGGTTAAAAGTACAAGACGAGGTCACACGCTGACCAGGACCTTGGACCCCTCTTCGTGATGTGAACTTCCCACAGACTGTATTCCTAGTTTGTTCAAAGTTGTAAGAATCCCCATGTCTCTCCACATATGTGACAATCTAGTATGCACCACGGAGCCTGCATAGTGAACGAAGGAATGAGGGAACGAACGAACGATCGAACACACTCCGTCTGACATTCTGCGCTTCTTATCAATCAACCAACCAACCAACCAGCTTGTCCACCCACTTACCACCCACCAACAAACCAGCTAGCCAAAGAAACAACCAACCAATCAGTCAACCAGACAGCAAGCCAGTCAACCCGCCAAGCAGTTTGCCAGCCAGCGAGCCAACTAACCAACCAACCAACTAATCGACCGACCAACCAGCCAGCTGACATATCCACTTGACCACCCATCATCCAATCAGCCAGCCAGCTAGCCATCCAATCAACCAGCCAACCAGCTGATCAACCAACCAACCAGCCGATCAACCAACCAACAAGCCGACCAAACAACGACCCAACTACCTATCTAACCAAGCGACCAAACGACAGCCAAGCCAGCCAACCAATTAGTCAACCAGCATGTCGGCTAACAAACAAAACCCACATGTCACAATGTTATTGACAGATAGAATTGGCTATGGTTATGTCCAGAAGTATGTCTGTATGCAATGGTCTAAGTACATAGAACCCAACATATAAAACAGTTGTTTCTGACACCCTTTACAATTCTCATATGTAAAAATAATGAGTTGGTGTCAAAATACTCAACTATACCATAACCACAATTTGATTATACCTCATTACTCAAAAAAAACAAAAAACACTACTGACCTTATAAATCCATGGCATAGAAAAAAACACACATAAAAAGCAGTTGGTACCCTTAATTAAACTAGTTAATAGAGTCCTTTATCTCCTGGTGTGCGGTTCAGTATTCATCTCTAATGTAGATTAGATCCTATTCCCATTATCTGGGTACCGAAATAAATGCACTCAGTTGTGTTCCTAACAAGCACATCCACTGGTAATTGGCTGGTTAAAATCATACTTTATAATCCAAGAAATGAAATTACACACAAGCACGTATCTCCTCCGTGGAGCTAGAATTTTCAAATACTCTGTGCAATCAGGCTCGGTGCCTTTTGTGAAATTGAGGCCTTGGTTGGTCTTACTTCCAGGAATTTCCACTTAAGCTCTGCAGAAGGTACTTTCCCATCTCACCATACACGGTGCCAAGTAGACGGCCATTCAGCTGCTCTGCTTCCGATATCAGAATCTCAATTATGTTCACAAAGATGTTACACCCACCAAGTCGCGAGTCTATAACCCATGGCATTTAGGCTGACATTGGACCAGCAAAGAGTTAGTCGTTGCTATCTAATCCAATATAGGAATTTATATGGCTGAGAGGCAACCAATGGTAGTATTTGTGACTATGTCCAGAATTGATCTGCACATAATGGATCAAAAGATGAATAATTCCAGCACAGAAACAGGGTTGCAAACAATCAGAGGATTCTTATTGTTGCCGGCGTAGAGGCATTTACTCCGCTAGCTGCTTATATATGGTCTTCTTGATGGTGTTCAGGTCTGAGATCTCAGTGGATCTTGATTTGTTTCAGGGTGTTTCATATTTTGCCTTGAGGTAATTTGGTTTCTGAGTTGTTATTCAGTTGGTATGAAGCTCATATTCAGTTGGTACTTTGATTGTACTTGTTGAGGTTGTTTCAGTGTCTCTTCCCATTTGTTTGAGTTGGTGTTCGTATCTAGAACTTGGTGTTGAGTGTCTTGAACCTTATGTTTGACTTTTTGCTGCTGTGAGACTTACTTTCGAAGACTTATCCATTGTTGGATATGAACTTGGTAATCCAACCAACAGTTGAAGGGTTCTCACTGTTGCTAGTTTTATTAACCTGGTAGGAGTGTCCCATAGTCTCATTGACTTTGCTGACTGATGAGACTTCCGGTGGTACTTCTCAGAAGTAAAGCAGATATACTGTTGTCAGTTACTCTGTAGATCTTTATCTTTGTCGATTTAGATACTGAAGTCCATCCTGGATATTCCTACTGAAGTAGGATTTCATCAGTAACGTTGTCAGTTGTCTTCGAAATTGTCTTTTGCTGGCTTTTACAGCTAATGAGTGCAGCAGTAAACATTGAAGTATTGGTCCAGACTTTTTTATGACAGGTTGCCATTTTATATACATATATATATGTAATATATATATATATATATATATATATATATATATATATATATATATATATATATATATATATATATATATATATATATATAATCGGGTGTATTTTTAATGACTGTGCATTGTTTGAAAATATTGCCGGTCCAAGTTTTGTATTCACCCTCTGAAAAGTTCATCCAACATAATAGGCAAATACAAAACTTGGACTGGCAATATTTTCAATCACTGCACAGTCGTTAAAAATACACCAATTATCTACTAACATCTTTGTCACAACAACACCCACATATATCTATTTAATAATACATTAGCCACAACGACACCCACTTTTATCTATCTAATAACACCTTAGAGATAAAAACATCCATTTTTATCTGGCTGCTAACACCTTAGTCAAAACCACACCAAGTTTTATCTAACTACTAACACCTTAGTCAGAACCATGCCCACCTTTATTTAACTACTAGTATCGTAGTGACAACCATGCCCACTTATATCTAGCTAGTAACATCATAGTCATAACCACACCCACATATATCTATTTACTAACACCCTAGACACGACTATGGCCACTTATGTATATCTGCTAACACTTAATTTTTAAAAATCTAATTGTATGTACTAATTACTTACTTCTCATGACTATCTTACCATACTGTGAGGTTTCGAGAAAAAATAATAAGTATTCCACCTGTATGTGGTAAAATAACAACTCTAAATAGACCAAACAAGGCAGCCGCTTAAGAGGTTGTATATTATACAGCTATGTATAATAGATGGGTATGGTAATGGTTTGATATGGCAAGCTGTCTAAGGGTATTCCTAATGGGATGGATAATAATTCCCGGACAACCCTTCAGAATAACATTATAATATGGCTCAAGAACCCCCACTGTTAGAACTTTAGACTTAAAGTTTAAGTTGCTACACAGAATTTGAAAACAAAAGGTTCCTCCATACGGCTTATAGAGATCTTGGCAATTCGCCACGGCAAAAGAGGAATTTGTTCACTCCTTAATAATGTTGACTGTGTGCTCTCAGCCAACCTCATATAGATCTCATATTATATGTATCAAAAGTGACACATGTCAAATGGACTCAACATTAGTTGACCAAAACATCAACCATGAACTGTACTCAAAAACAGTTGAACAAGACATTCATAATGAAATGTACTCAACAACAGCTGAACAAGACATTCACAATGAAATGTACTCAACAACCATTTTTAACACCACCCTTGTATTGAGCAAGCTCGTGGAGTCTGGAGAAGATCCAGGTTCCATTTAGTGACATCATATACACTTCAACATGGTATATGCATAGACAACACAATCAGTGAAAAACAAAACTCAGATACGTCAACCCAACCAACCAGTAGCCCCCCACCCCTCCCAAATCATCAACAACATTACCCACATCTCTAAAACTCCCCCTCAACAACAATTCTACAATAAAACATACTATCTCCTTCAGCTGGCACTGGAGAAAGAGTTTTAATCCTCAGGGCAAAATCTCAACTCATCATGTTCCTCTTGTACCTTGCGGTGTCCAGGTGAAGTATAAATTTCGTGAGAGTGCCCGATAATGGGCTTCATATATCGATATTCCCATGTGCTACTATTCCCTCCGCCCAACGTTCAGGGCAAAATACCAGTTCGTAAACACTGCCCTGGTTCACTACAATCTTGCAGCCACTAATAAGTGGTGTTAATTCAAGTTTCCAGATAACAGCCTTCCTCTTGATAACCCTCATCAAGTTTACTGTCTCCCGTGACACAGTATTTGCAGGAATAAACTATAATGAATCCTTGGTGGTGACAGGACTGACGGTTGATGCTGACTCCTGTGGTCATTCAATAGGTTGAGTATCCACTCTTCACTTCAAAAAGAAAGTAAATTCTCTTACGTGTTGACCACGACGTTCTGAAGACCAGCCAGTGGTTTGGGACATAGGTCAAACCTTCTTACAGCATTCTAAAACGCAAGTTCATCCCAACCAAGTTTAAAACAGGGAATAAAAGCTAAAACACTCATTTCTGCACTTCAGCTAATAATCCAATCGAATAAACGAATATCCAAAAAAAAAAAAAAACTTCCTCCAAAATAAGCCACAGCTATTATCCTAAGAAATGCCGATAATCCGGGTTCTAGGAATAATATTTGAGTTTCCATGGATACACAGTCTTTCACCTTTCATGGGCCAGCTTGAGGAAAACTGAGGCCAGGTGGTCTTTTAATGGATAGGATATCACTCTTCGCGGTTTCTTGAAGGAAGATTCTCAGAGCATTGCTAACAATGGTGACCATCCAGGAGAAGGGAAAGTATTACTCATGCACCAATCCTCTCGTACTGGTGATGGAGTGTAATCCACTCAGATGGATTGTAGGTGTCACAGGATACTGTGAGTTAATGATTCCCTGATAAACGAGTAAGATTAATTACAAGGTATGAGGAGGGTTAACAGTCGAATACGTCAGTTTTGAGCGAGGACAAAGTATGGGTTATTGACCGAAGGATAAAGAGGAAAAATACAGAGTAACAAAGGGTCAATGACTGCCGATCTTATCGGCCGACAAGACGGAGACACGAATATATCGGAACGGGGAAAACGCAGAAGGCGGCGATCAAAGGGTTCGGACGATTGGAGATACTAGCGGATGAACGGAGGACGAGACGAATGAAACACGACACGGGGCGCCAATACCGCATACGTGACTTCACAAACTTTTGATGTGAAGGATACGGCAAAATACGATGGTTGATGTAGTGACATCAAAAGTCCAGGGAGACTTGGACACTCGGTATAAATTGGTGGAAAAGTGGTTTGGTATTTAGTGTGCTACCAAACTGGACGGAAAGCTGGATTTATGTGTCCTGTAATAGAAAAGAAATATCATCCCTTGCAATGGGATAGAGTGCTTATGTGCTGATAGATTTCAATTCTGGGATTTACATAAATTCTATATATAAGGTAACCTAACCTTAGGGTAATAGTATAGCATAGGGAAAGAGGTGGTTGTTCTTGACTTGTAGCATTTCTTTCGTTTATCTAATTGATTAAACTTTATGGCACTCATTAATCTTATGTCAGAGTGTCTTTCGAGGGCTTCTCAATATGGCTAGAGAAGGACACTCACATAAGAGGTTGGTTGAAGCAGATTCATCTCACCTGTTTGTATATATGTCCCCAGGTTTCATATATAATCCTGACCTGTTAAGAAAAGAGTAAAGACTCTAACGTCACAGAACCAGTGAAAGTATGTCACTAGATAAAATTCAACCAGTGAAAGTATGTCACTAGAGAAAATTCAACCAGTGAAAGTATGTCACTAGAGAAAATTCAACCAGTGAAAGTATGTGAATAAAGAATCAGGTTTTTGTGAACCTCAGTGAAAGAACTTTAAGTTATACAAGCAGAGCCAAATAGGCTAAAATATTCTAATTGGATACTCACCTAAAAGAAACATTGAAGAACTCCAGAACGTTTGTAAATGTATTCAAAAAACGGATAGACAGTGCTAGACAGTGATGATGTGTTGTTCACGATGGATTTATTAAGTAAATAAGAAACCTAAGAACACTCGGTCTAGGCATAAGACTTACTGGGATTACATTATAGTACGGTGATCCAGTGGTGAACAGTTTTTTTTTTCAAATAACGGATTTACCTCCAGACGCAAGCAGAAACGGAGCATCCAGGGTGAGATCAGTCCATTTCTATGTTTGCTGTCCTGTGGTTTGGCCGTATTGATGAGGAGAGAAAGTATACGGCACATAAGAAGTCCTGAGTCATATCTTGCATTCACCATAGCAGACACTACCAACTACATATACACATTCAATACATACAACTGACATAGTTTTCAACAATAAACATGTTATTAATTGTTGGAGGAAACTGTTGTCAGGATATGTTATGAAGAAGAAGAGAGAGAGAGAGAGAGAGAAAGAGAGAGAGAGAGAGAGAGAGAGAGAGAGATATAGTGTATGTAAGACAGAAGGGAGGAGTGTAGACAAAAGTCATTCAATGGTTCCAATAGTAGAAGGATATTAAAGGTGTGCTTGTCGAGTCCACTTTCCTCCAGGGACGACTAGCGACATTAAATGGTGGAGCATAGCGGGGTACCTGCATATAGGTACATTAAATGGTAGATGCATAGCAGGGCATATGCATAGCGGGGCAGCACATAATACTCACATTAACTGGAGTGCAAGCGAGGTACTTCAACGGCATAAGGATACTTGCCTAGCAGGGTACTTGAAGCGTGGTACCGGCATATTGGTACATACATATTGGGATATACCTATGAGTATGAATATTGATGACTTTTAAGTTAAGGATGTCCATGGGATATATGGTGCCATTTCATTTATGTTAGAGACATTACATTAATGCTGGTGACTTTACAGTGAGAAAGAGCCAGACAGGACGAAAGTGAATAGGTGTTAAGACATATTACCTAGTTGTGCACACTTTCACACGTCTACATAGGTCTTCATCCTAAATCTCATCTTGTGGTTGAGAGAGTGGTTGTTATGTAATGTATGGTGTCGTAGATAAATAATATTTAGATATACATAGGAGAAATTGATATAGGTTCTAATAGATTATCTGGTTATAGTGAGTACTTCTTTACTGCCTTAAGGTGTCTTTACTTAACTTGCGGACTTACCTGCTTTAACTATGGCCACTCCCAAAATAACTACCGCCGAACTGAGGGCTAACGGAGAGGAAATTGGGTTATCTGGTTCGGAACTAACGGATTACATACAGGAAAGGGAGCGAGAATTTCGTCAAGCAGAAAGGGAAGATCGAAAGGCCCAGTTGGAAGCTGAAAGGGAAGATCGAAAGGCCCAGTTGGAAGCAGAAGAAGCCACAAAGATCAGAGAACATGAATACCGCATGCGAGAGCTAGAACTCAAAACACAAACTAAGGGAGAAATAGATGCAGCAGAAGGCAGTTCATCTTCACCTGGGGCAACCCACATGATTGGACATGGATACCATGCCATGAAGTTTCCCTTAGCGGTTTATGATGAGTCGAAAGAACGCTTTGACCAGTACGCTAATCGCTTTCAGACAATGGCCGTTGCTATGGGACTGGATAGAAGCAAATGGGCTCTTAAATTATCCCAGGGGTTAATAGGTTCGGGTTATGAGGTATACACACGCCTACCACCAGGACATGAAAATAATTACGAGGAATTAAAAGCCGCTTTG
This sequence comes from Cepaea hortensis, assembly GCA_963921405.1. Lineage (NCBI taxonomy): Eukaryota > Metazoa > Mollusca > Gastropoda > Stylommatophora > Helicidae > Cepaea > Cepaea hortensis. The sequence goes on along the minus strand of OY992879.1, from coordinate 30,061,350 downwards.
ATGAAGCATTTTGAAATCACAGCACAAACGTATCGGAAGAAGTTTAGATCGTCTAGACGAGAGCCGGGAGAGCTATTCGCCGCCTGCAGTCTGCGCCTAAAATCATATCTCCAGAGATGGATGGACTTGGCAGAGTTCAAGCAGGACTATGAGAGTCTGGAAGAGATGATGGTGGTCGACCAGATGCGACAGCAAATGTCAGAACCACTGAAGACATTTTTAGGAGAACAAGGGGCGGAACGGCTGGATGTTGTGAATAAGCTGGAGGAAAGATTCGTAGAAGTCCATGGGGAAGCTAAAGAAATCAATATACCCACCACAAAAGGTCAGGAGAAACAAGACCCAAAGAAATGTAAAAACGGGGAAGGAGAAAACGTGGAACCTTATATAAAGCACACAATAGAGAGTTCAGAGAAGGTGAAGGAAGGAAACCAGAACACCTCGAATTCTCCAGCGAAACGACCGTGGTCCGAGAAGTGGTGTTCAATCTGCAAGGTGCCCTCTCATAACACCAAGGACTGCAGATCGAAACCGAAAAGTTATCACTTCGCGGCATGCCAAGTGATTCATAAGAAGGTGATCACCGACAAGGCTGAGGTCGGCGGAGAAGCTCTGATCAAAGAGAGCCCACGGAAAGTTTGGAAGGGAAAATGGTGCACACACTGCAGGTCGAAAACACATAATACTGTGGACTGCCGATGCAAGAAAAAGGTCGAGGAGGTGGAATACACTCCGGACCAAGAGAGACCACCTGTGGTTGAACTGATTTAAGTCAATGGCCAGCAGGTGGCTTGTCTCTACGATACAGGTTTGGATGGGGAAGCTGTGGTTGACGCCAGCCTGGTACACCCATACCAACTTACAGGGGAGACCATAGAGATACATCCGGCAATGAGGAGTGCTGTTACCATGACGCTGCCAATCGCCAATGTGGAGATTAAGTCTAGGTACGTCACGGGCATTATTCCAGCAGCTGTATTATCGGACTCCTTATTTCCCATGATCATTGGCACTAAATATGTCCTTTTGGGGGTGCCCAACCAGCCAGCCCACAGGGGAGCAGTAGCCAGTGGATCCCAAGGGAAGGAAAAAGAGGCAGAGACACTATGCGACAACTCAGTGCTAGGGGAATTGCATACTGCCCAGAGGAAGGACACTACGTTGCATCCTTGCTATAGGAAGCTGCAAAGAAGTGCTGAGTCACCGGAACGGGGACAGTACTTTCTGAGGAATAGGCTGCTTTACAGGAGAGCCGGGAGAGGAGACAACCTGCACGAGCAGTGGGTGGTTTCAGAGACCCACTGTCCTCACATTCTTCAGAGTGGACACATCATAGCCGAGAATCAACATATGGGTGTCAGAGAGACATTGCAGCAGATTTCAGGCCATTATTGCTGGCCAGGAATGACCGGTGCTGTACGATGGTGGGTGAAATCTTGTTCAGAGTGCCAGAAAGCACCACCCAACAAGTGGACTAAGAGTAAAATAGCTCTTAAAGTGGAAGACGAAGTGGAAGTGTGGGGTCCAGCAGAGACCAATATACTCCAAGTAGGATGGAAAGGACCTTATCCTGTGGAAAAGGTGGTGTCCAAACACATCTACAAAATCCGGATCGGGGAAGAACTGAAAAATCTCCCTAGGCATCTCATTAAGAAATATGAGGAGAGATCCGAGAGTAACGCTTCACACTTTATGGTGATGGCAGCCATTAAGACAAAGGTTACAAGTCCAGACGAAGACCAGAGATCACCAGTACTATATAGGAGGGCATATGGGAAAGTGCGTGATAGGTCAGATTTACCCAACGAAAGGAGGAGGGAAATCACATGTCAGGGAAAGGACCAGAGGGAAACCGTCACTAGTAACCAAGTTCCGAAGGGGTGGGTAACGTCGGGAAAGGCGAGAAATACCCAGGACTCCAACAGAAGATTGGCTGACTATATTCAATATCGTCCAAGATGGTCCTGGAAGCAAAAGTCCAGGAGGTTTGGGAACGATGACTCGGTCCAACGCGGACGAGGTGGAACATCCCCAGAGGCAAGGCCGGGGAAAACCCAGAGAATATGGAAACAGTGTTACAGTCAGGATGGGACAATCCGTCTGTATTGTGAGCCGTCGCTTACGCAAGTCGAAAGTAGGTCGACAGGACGTACAGGGGCGATGTGCCAACACTAGTTTCGATCATGAGTAGTATAGTAGGGTGTCTATGAGGTCGCCTACTGGATGAGGAGGTAAGCCATGTGAGGATCCAGTCATATCATCAACACGTGATGTTCATAGCTACTTCGCAGAAGCTCAACGCACGTTGGATGTGATGGTCGGTGTTGCGGCAGCAGTACAACTTCACAGTGGAATACATCCCTGGTAAGGAGAATGTAGGAGCGGATTTCTTGTCTAGACATCCAACTCCAGAGGAAGAGGAATAGGTGGGAGGATCATAGGAATCAAACCTACAGTGAGGAAGAGTCGACGCGGTCAACTCTCTTAAGAGGGGGCATATGTCACGGGATACTGTGAGTTAATGATTCCCTGATAAACGAGTAAGATTAATTACAAGGTATGAGGAGGGTTAACAGTCGAATACGTCAGTTTTGAGCGAGGACAAAGTATGGGTTATTGACCGAAGGATAAAGAGGAAAAATACAGAGTAACAAAGGGTCAATGACTGCCGATCTTATCGGCCGACAAGACGGAGACACGAATATATCGGAACGGGGAAAACGCAGAAGGCGGCGATCAAAGGGTTCGGACGCTTGGAGATACTAGCGGATGAACGGAGGACGAGACGAATGAAACACGACACGGGGCGCCAATACCGCATACGTGACTTCACAAACTTTTGATGTGAAGGATACGGCAAAATACGATGGTTGATGTAGTGACATCAAAAGTCCAGGGAGACTTGGACACTCGGTATAAATTGGTGGAAAAGTGGTTTGGTATTTAGTGTGCTACCAAACTGGACGGAAAGCTGGATTTATGTGTCCTGTAATAGAAAAGAAATATCATCCCTTGCAATGGGATAGAGTGCTTATGTGCTGATAGATTTCAATTCTGGGATTTACATAAATTCTATATATAAGGTAACCTAACCTTAGGGTAATAGTATAGCATAGGGAAAGAGGTGGTTGTTCTTGACTTGTAGCATTTCTTTCGTTTATCTAATTGATTAAACTTTATGGCACTCATTAATCTTATGTCAGAGTGTCTTTCGAGGGCTTCTCAATATGGCTAGAGAAGGACACTCACATAAGAGGTTGGTTGAAGCAGATTCATCTCACCTGTTTGTATATATGTCCCCAGGTTTCATATATAATCCTGACCTGTTAAGAAAAGAGTAAAGACTCTAACGTCACAGAACCAGTGAAAGTATGTCACTAGATAAAATTCAACCAGTGAAAGTATGTCACTAGAGAAAATTCAACCAGTGAAAGTATGTCACTAGAGAAAATTCAACCAGTGAAAGTATGTCAATAAAGAATCAGGTTTTTGTGAACCTCAGTGAAAGAACTTTAAGTTATACAAGCAGAGCCAAGTAGGCTAAAATATTCTAATTGGATACTCACCTAAAAGAAACATTGAAGAACTCCAGAACGTTTGTAAATGTATTCAAAAAACGGATAGACAGTGCTAGACAGTGATGATGTGTTGTTCACGATGGATTTATTAAGTAAATAAGAAACCTAAGAACACTCGGTCTAGGCATAAGACTTACTGGGATTACATTATTTTACGGTGATCCAGTGGTAAACAGTTTTTTTTCTTCAAATAACGGATTTACCTCCAGACGCAAGCAGAAACGGAGCATCCAGGGTGAGATCAGTCCATTTCTATGTTTGCTGTCCTGTGGTTTGGCTGTATTGATGAGGAGAGAAAGTATACGGCACATAAGAAGTCCTGAGTCATATCTTGCATTCACCATAGCAGACACTACCAACTACATATACACATTCAATACATACAACTGACATAGTTTTCAACAATAAACATGTTATTAATTGTTGGAGGAAACTGTTGTCAGGGTATGTTATGAAGGAGAGAGAGAGAGAGAGAGAGAGAAAGAGAGAGATATAGTGTATGGAAGACAGAAGGGAGGAGTGTAGACAAAAGTCATTCAATAGTTCCAATAGTAGAAGGATATTAAAGGTGTGCTTGTCGAGTCCACTTTCCTCCAGGGACGACTAGCGACAGTAGGTGATATCTTCTCATTGTTCACCCTATTCATGATTGACACTGTGCCCTCCGTCTGGGGTAGGGACACCATTACACACCAACCAGCATGATAATATACTCGTCTAGATATGTCAAAACTCTCATAAGACCCAGACAACATGAGACCTAGGCGTCATGAGACAGACATTATAAGACATATATCATAGGACATGCATCATGAGACAAACATGATGAGACAGACATCATGAGACAGACATGACGAGTCAGGCATCAAGAGACAGATAGGAAACACACATCAATTATAACTGCAATATGCAATATATAATATCACTTGACCAATGGCAAATAATCACTGACCAGACCAATCACCAATCCCTATGGGTCGTCTTTGGTACATGGATGTCCTATCCCATCCACACTCATACAGCAAAGCCAGTCCTCCCCCCCTCAGGCTAGACTCGGTTAACAAGTACCATCCCCCATTACCATCAAGTCATTTGCTCTTTTCCTACTGGGTAACATTAGTATTTATCCCCCAGCAGATAAGGCAATATTTAATAAGCAATATTCACATGTGAAACAAAACACGTATGAAAACATAGAATCCTCCCATGGATCATTGCAGTAGCCGTCAGATATATATATTCATCAGACTTAGACAAAGGTTCGAACATCTATTGTCTTTTCTCCTGATCATTAGGAACAAGGGTTTTCTGAACGCAGTTCATAAACCCAACCCATGTTGCAAAGGAACAAGTGCACAAACTTCAGAGATAAATTGCATTATAGCAAATCTTTAAGAGTGCTTTTAGTAATTCTCATGAACCTAAAATAGTCACCAGTCATCATAGGAATGGTGTAATTCCTGGCGTGAAATGCACTAACTGCAAACATATGAATATGATAAGCCGTCTATCTTTCTTCTCACATGAGGTGGTACTCATAAAACCAACATATCACTCCTTTACATATTCTCAGCATATTCGAGGAAAAGATTACATGTCAAATCACACATTCTGATTACAAGAGTGATAAAATGTAGACTCTCAAGAACTTTTCTACAGTTTGATTAAGAATGTGCAATGATGTGCATCCATAGGGAAGGTCTATAGAGCATAAAATGTGCAAGTATGCATTGAGAGTGATATACATTCATCAAGCATACAGCAGAATTCTCATAGCAGAGGAAACGATAGACCTGGTAAAGTATTCAGTGTGTTAGACATGTCAGCCTGACCGAAAGCAACATTCAGTATAACTCCTCAATGAAGTTCTGATCTCACTTTCACATTTCTCATACAAATACTCTGATATTCGCCTCTTTCACATCACTAGGCACGGCCACAGCATTTAAAATTATTTATAGTCGTACATGAGACACAGAAAAAACATATTATGGCGTTGTATTTCACACCATCTTGAAAGCGGCCAGCCCAGATGAAATCTACTTGTCAACTGCTAGCCTATGGTTTTGGCCGGGATTCGATAGCGTCTCACGGCAGGCCTTACGCATCAGCCAATTAAATCGTGTTTCAAACCGTGTTAACCTAGTGCAACTTATTCTAGAACTTTCGTTCCCAAAATAACTCTGATGTTATATATTCATCAGTAGAGGCACCGTTCTATATTTAAAGTTATGTTACACATACATTCATCTACACACACTTATAATTAGCGAGAAATACCCCCCATACAACTGCAACAGCGTATCTTTTATGACTCATACAAGCTAGACACAACATAATTCACCTGTATCCATCGGAAATGATCTAAATACAACTCCGCCCACTTATATCTAACGATATATTACTCTAATTACAACCACCCCTACTTATATTTAGCCACAAATTACTCTAGTTAAACCCTGCTCACTTATATTTAACGCGACAAATTACTCTAGTTACATTGTGTGTAACGATAAATTATTTTAGTTAAAACCACGCCCACTTATACCTAACGACAAATTATTCTAGCTAGAACCACGCCCACTTATATCTAAGGTCACATTAATCTACTTACAACCACGCCCACTTATACAGAATGACAAATTGTTCTAGTTACAACTACGCCCACTTATACCTAACGAAAAATTAATATAGTTACAAGTACGTCCACTTATACCTAATTACAGATTATTTTAGTTAAAACCACGCGCACTTGTACCTAACGACAATTTCATCTAGTCACAACAATGGCCACTTATACCTAATAACAAATTATTCTAGTTACAAACACGCCCACTTATACCTAACGACAGATTAATTTAGTTACAACCACGCACACATATACATAACGACAAATTAATCTATTTACAACCACCCCCACTTATACATAATGACAAATTAATCTACTTACAATCATGCCCACTTATACATGACAAATTATTCTAGTTACAACTACGCCCACTTATACCTAACGATAAATTATTCTAATTACAACCACGCCCACTTATACCTAACGATAAATTATTCTAATTATAACCAAGCCCACCTATACCTAACAACAAATCAATCTAGTTACAACCACGCCAACTTATATCTAATAATAAATATCTAGTTATAGCCACGCCCACTTTTATTACGACTAGTACTTTTGAAAAGCAAACTAATAAATAGTGATAGGTGATTGCTTGGGTTTTGGACGACACATAAGGAAAAGCATAAGAAGAAGAAGAAGAAGAAGAAGAAGAAGAAGAAGAAGAAGAAGAAGAAGAAGAAGAAGAAGAAGAAGAAGAAGAAGAAGAAGAAGAAGAAGAAGAAGAAGAAGAAGAAGAAGAAGAAAGAAGAAGAAGAAGAAGAAAACAAATAAAAACAGAAGGGAAGAAAGAAAATTACAAAGATAGAAATAGTGCAAGAAAATAAAGAAAAAGGACAGAAAGAAAGATTTAAATAAAATAAAGTGGCAAATAAAAAGGTGAAAGAATGTGAGAAGGAAACAAAGGAAATAACAAATAGAGGTAGTAAACCTAAGAAAGAAAGAAAGAAAGAAAGAAAGAAAGAAAGAAAGAAAGAAAGAAAGAAAAAAGAAAGAAAGAAAAAGAAAGAAAGAAAGAAAGAAAGAAGTGGGAGGTGACAGCTCGAAATAAATAAATAAAACAGAAGAAGAAGAAGAAGAAGAAGAAGAAGAAGAAGAAGAAGAAGAAGAAGAAGAAGAAGAAGAAGAAGAAGAAGATCATCTCAAAAGCCTGCAGTTCCAACAACACGCCCCCATCCTTGCACCGTCTGCAAGCTCTCAAAAAAACCAAAAGCAGAAAGATATGGACAAAACAAATAATATCTTGTCCTTTAAATTTTAAATATTGAAAACTGCGGGAAATCCGTTAGACAGATAACACGATTAGAGAAAGGAAAATGGAGAGCCATCTACACTCCCAATAGATTTCTTGGAAGCAATCCCGACATCTCTCTTTCTCTCCGGCTCTCTCCTGCGCTTAAGACATAACGTCCGCACAACTTCTTTGTGTAGCGCACCAGGCAATACAGGTAAGGTCGCCACGAACTTGGTCGCTTTATCGGACTCTGAAACTGTTTTGCGACCTTATTACGTTTTGTGTGTCACTAACTGCAACAACGCCGCAACCCCGTCTATCTGGGTCAAAGAAGGGCGTTCATTCCTCGAAAGGATTTCTGGAACTCGAAAAATTAACTGTTGAATTAAGAAATCTTATATTAGCACATGCTTTCGAAAACGCAATATAATTTTAATTTGTAAACGATTAGTGTTAATTTAATACTGTTTTATTTAACAGTAGAGAAATAACTTTAATAAGATTTGTTTGTAAAGCGAACTAGCACTATCCTTTCGTTCCGATTATTTACGTGAAGTTGGTAACATATCGCAACGATTCAGCAGGTTTTTAAAACAAGAAGTGCTAAGTAGCGCAACCAACACGGACTACTCGGTGCAATTAAAAGCAGTGGCCGCCTAGTTCGTACATCTACAAACAGATGAATAATTCACAGTGTGAAGCATGTTCACGAACTCGCTTGGTTAATTCTCTTGTTGGAGGGATAAATGGACTCGCTAGTGGCTTTCGAAATATGAATATTGTTTGATCTAGTTTTCTATGGTAATCGATATTTATGAAAAGTATGTAATAATTAGAAGTTTAAATAAATCATTATCATTGTAGCTACGGGGATTTGTTTATATATATATATATATATATATATATATATATATATATATATATATATATATATCCGCAAATACAGTTTGACCATTGTGTATTCATGAACTTACTGCTAATTCATTGAGCATGTTACTTTGGTAGTAAGAGAATCTTTACCGATAATGCTAGAACAGCTAGAGGTTTCTGATCGTCAGAAGTCATGTGCTATATACTTTAGGGCGCGCTGTTCCTATAGAGTTTCATTACTAGTAGAAGTAAGTAATAATAAAGGTCTCTTCTATACTACTAAAGGCCTATTCGGACACGTGGTGCTACACACATATGTGTATAGACCAATCGGAACTTGGTGGGTGATGTGGTATTTTACGCCAGTCGCGTAAAAAAAGTCGCTTAAAAGTCGACAGGGTCGACTTCATTTCACCGGGTTTTATCCCATATGGCTCAGTCTCTTTCCGCAGAAAACACGATCTCAGTAGCTCAAGTGACTATCCCCAGGAGTCTCCGAAGAAATTCACTCGTGAACTGAAGAACGTGGCCCGGAATCGAACCCACAACCTTCGGAGCGCGAGTCAAACGGCTTGACCACTTCGCCACGGAGACTCCCGGTCGCATTACTACCCAAGGCATTTGCTGGTGGCTATCGAAGTTTGGGTCGACTAGGGACACCAGGTCAATTTTTACTAATCCGGTCCTGTCAGAAACCCGATACGGTGAAACCCATGCCCAGAGCACCGGCCTGATAGGGTCCAGCCGCAATGCCACCGGGACAAAGCTAATTGCATATCCTTTACAAGACGTCGCAGTCAACCGCGGCATACTTTTGGCTGTTTGTGATTTCTTGGCAAGTTTACGGTCAGTTGTTTTCTTAATACATGTATTTAAAAAAAAAAGACGAAGTAAAATTAACAACGCATTAATAATGAGAAGTGTCAAATATTACGAGTATTCAACACTACTATATGGCACGGAAGTCTGGGCAATGAACAAGCAATTATAAAGTCGAATAGATGCCCTGGAGATGTGGATATACAGAAGAATATGTTTTATTTCATGAAAAACAATCAAATACAGAGGTTCTAGAAAAAAATTGGGAGTTGAAAGATAGTTGATGAAAGAAACAAAAAAGAGGCAGGTGAAATATTTTGGCCACGTTAAAAGACATAACACTCTTATAAAAACCATACAGGAGGGCAACGTTGAGGGCAATCGAGCAAGGGGTAGACAACGATACAAGTGGGAAGATAACATTAAGAGACGGACGAACAGCAGTCTGACAGAATGTACAGTCAGGGCGCGCGACAGACAGTGCTGGAGATCCAGTGCAGCCAACCTTCACTGTGGAGATGGCACTTGATTGATTGATTGTAGTTTGAAATGTTTGGTTTTACCCGTGACCTATGATGTTTTCCCCGTGACCCATGCTGATTTCGCCGTCATCCATGCTGATATCCCCGTGACCCGTTTTATTATCCCGTGACCCATGCTGATTTCTCCGTGACCCATACTGATTTCCCCGTGCCCCATGATGTTTTACCCGTGACCCATGTTGTTTCCCCCGTGATCCATGCTGATTTCCCCGTGACCCATGCTGATTTCCCCGTGACCCATGCTGATTTCCCAGTGACCCATGCTGTTTCCCCCGTGACCCATACTGATTTCTCTGTGACCAATGCTGATTTCCCCCCTCACCCATGCTGATTTCTCCGTGACCCATGCTGATTTCCCCGTCACCCATACTGACGTCCCCGTGCCCCATGCTGTTTTACCCGTGATCCATGCTGTTTCCCCCGTGACCCATGCTGATTTCCCGTGACCAGTGCTGACTTCACCGTGACCCATGCTGATTTCCCCGTGACCCATGCTGATTTCTCCGTGACCCATGCGGTTTTTTCCGTGACCAATGCTGTTTTCTCCGTGACCCATGCTGATTTCCAGGTGACCTGTGCTGACTTCCCCGTGACCCATGCTGATTTCCCCGTGACCCATGCTGATTTCCCCTTGACCCGTGCTGTTTTCCCCGTGACCCATGATGTTTTCCCCATGTCCCAAGATGTTTTTCCCATGACCCATGCTGACTTCCCCTTGACCCATGCTGTTTTCTCCGTGGCCCATGGTGATTTTCCCGTGTCCCATGTTGTTGTCCCCGTGGCCCATGCTGATTTCCCCCGTGACCCATGCTGATTTTCCCGTGATCCATGCTGATTTACCCGTGACCCATGCTAATTTCCCCGCGACCGATGCTAATTTCCCCGTGACCCATGCTATTTTCTCCGTGACCCATGCTGTTTTCCTCGTGACCCACGCTGATTTCCTCGTGACCCATGCTGATTTCTCCGCGACCCATGCTGATTTCCCAGTGACCCGTGCTGTTTTCCCCGTGACCCATACTGTTTCCCCCGTGACCCATGCTGTTTCTCCCTGACCCATGCTGATTTCCCTGTGACCCATGCTGATTTCCCCGTGACCCGTGCTGATTTCCCCGTGACCCATGCTGATGTGCCTGTGATTCATGCTGTTTTCCCTCGTGACCCATGCTGTTTTCCCCGTGACCCAAGATGTTTTCCCGCGACCCATGCTGACTTCCCTGTGACCCATGTTGTTTTACTTGTGACCCGTGCTGATTTCCCCGTGACCCATGCTGTTTCCCCTGTGACCCATGCTGATTTCCCCGAGACCCATACTGATTTCCCCGTTACCCATACTGATTTTCCCGTGACCGATACTGATTTTCTCGTGACCTATACTGATTTCCCCGTGACCCATATTGATTTCCCTGTGACCCATGCTAATTTCCCCGTGACCCATTCTGTTTCCCCATTACCCATTAAGTTTTTCCCGTGACCCATGCTGATTTCCCCGTAACCCATGCTGTTTTTCCCCGTGACACACGCTGCCGACCCATCTTGTTAAAGTTGTGATATAACTAACTATGGGATCCACGGCAATTCATTGGTCAGCACGCGTAACTGTCTGCTCGGTGGTCAGGAGTTAGCATCCCGATCGATTCGATTGTTTTACTTTGATCTGAGCACCAGAACGACTCAGCCTACAATGAAGCAAATGTCTTGAAATGTTTTATTCAGTTTAGTTTAGTCGACGGGTCAACATCACGGCACACGGGTGTAACCCATAAGTGCTCCGTTCTCCTCAAGCCTGAGTCCGGAGAATCTTAGTTCAGTGCACAAATTCCGTAGCACCGGCGAGGATCCTGAAATACTTTGGGTAGATTTTTAACTCGAAATTTTGTTCGAGCAGCACCGTTTGGCTACTATTTTTCGAATTCTAGTTGCCACGGGATTTTTTTTATGTGCGCAAAAATACACACGGGCGTCCGATCTCACTACCCAGAGACCAGGGGAAATTTTGTTGCTAGAAGTCCACGTGAAAAAATCCCGGCTCTCACCGGGGCCTGAATCCGCGACTTCCAGCACTCGAGGCGGACACCATACCTCGAGACCACTCAGCCCCCCGTATGTCTTGAGAAATAAAGACGACCTGCGTTGTGTTCAGCACATCACCCCTCGGGTACCGCCTGGTCTATTCAGATATGGGACAGGAACCATATACCTAGGTCTCCACAAAGTGTGTAACAGCGACCTTTACTTATAGTTTATGCTGGAAGGAAAAGTTGTCGAGCAAGGGAAATAGCAATCTCACCTCGTTATGCTGTAAAGACCTAGCACTTTCGCCCCCCTGCGGCAGAATTTCCAGTAAGGTTGCTCTGACTTAAAAAAAAAATAGTTGCATGCCCTTTACACGACGTTGTAATCAACCCCAGAATTTAATGACTATTTGTGTTTGACTAAGCAATTTTAAGTTCAATAGTTTGGCATTAATTTCTGCTCGGCCGACGCCTTATACTGTCGAAATCAACGCAAAACGATCTGCTCCCAAATTGCCCGTAGCTGATTTCCAAGCCTCGAGTCAGTGTGAACATTATAAAATAACACAAAGTAATGCAGCTTTACAGAACAGAATTACGAAACATACAGGACGTTGCGGCGACTAGCATTCATCAGCAAACACACATATACACAAAACACAACATATAATCACGGAGAAGACCCTCTAGTGACAACATTCCGGCATAAGAACAGGATGAGAAGAATAAAAAGATTAGAACAATGAGAACAATGAAGAGAAAATGAAAAAAAAAAAAATATTTGTTACTTATATCAGAATCCCAGAACGTCGTGTATGAAATTCTGATCTGTAAAGCTGCATTATTTTATGTTATTTTATTCACATTCGACTCACTGTGGAACCTGATATCGGTCTGTGTTGTGATAAGCTCACACTTTGTGTAGGCCTGAATGCACAGAGGAACATGTGACCAATTTCTTCTTCTGTTTGCGGACGACGATCTAGGAGTCTATCCCTCGCAGTGTTGCCATTTTGACGTTTTTCGCACTAAATTTAGTGCTTTTTCAAGTCATTTAGTGCCAAAACTTTGGATTCAGCGCGGCCGCGCTAATATGGTGCTTCACAATTTTTGGGGGTGCTTTTTAGTGCTTTTTTTGGTGGGTAAAAATTACTTTAAAAAAGCATTTTGGGGACACTAAAAAGCCGAATTTGAACTGAAGCGAGGGAGTAAAACAGTCTTAGTACATTACCGTGCAGTATTCAAGTAATTTAACTCCCTTTAATACGATTTAGTTGAAGTGAGTGACTGCAACGCGTAGGCAATATGCAATGCGTTAAAAGATTGTTTACACAAGAATGGACTTGAGTTGCAAAGACTAGTTGCACTCGCCACTGACAATGCATCTGTCATGACAGGTGTAAACAATGGAGTATATATAAAATTAAAATCCGTAGTTCCTCATCTGGTACTAGTTAGGTGTGTATGTCATTCCCTTCAGCTGGCAGTGTCACAGGCTGTAGCTGCTTGTCTGCCCAGGAACATAGAGTTCGTGATTAGAGAAACATATAAATGGTTTTCTCAAGTCTTCGTCAAGCAAAGTACAGGGAGCTTTTTACTTTATTAAATGATGGACAACATCCGCTGAAGGTTGTTCAATTAATCCAGACACGATGGATGTCCATTCATTCTGCCATTGTCAGAATATTGTAGCAGTGGGTCGAGCTCAGAACTCATTTTTATATAGCAAGACTCAACGTGCGCTGTTATACAGCAGACCTTCTACATTCTATGTTTAGCGACATGAAAAACTATGTGTATCTCATATTTCTCAAGCATATTCTCGGAGAAGTTCAAAGTGTGAATAAGAAATTCGAAGCAGATATACAGGATCCAACAAAAATACTCAGCGATCGTGTCCAACTCACTGATTCTATCAGTTCAAAGACTGCTATTCATGTGGAAAAAACAATAACAGAAAGTAATGCTATTCAAGATTATGTAGAACCTAATCCCAATCTAGGTTATGAGTTTGAGAAAGAAATAGCAGACTACCAGTTTCCTGATGAGAAAGAAATTCGTAGAAGGTGCATCCAGTTTTTAATTGAGCTGTTGACACAGCTGCGTTTACTTTTGCCCGATAACGTTCGAGTGTTGCAGTCCTTGTCATGTCTTAGTGGAAGTGAATGTCTACAGGCAATGAAGCCCTGTATATTGAATCTTGCTAAAATGTTTGTAGAAGATGCAGCTACTCTCACCCGCATCGATTTCCAGTGGAGAAAACTTTATCATATGCAGTGGACACAGACCTCTGACACACTTGGACTGTGGGCAGAAATAGCCTCATATAGGGATGCCATCGGTGAAAATCCTTTCCAAGATCTTACAGATTTATCTTTAACTGTGCTCATTTTACCTCATTCTAATGCGGACGTGGAGCGTATTTTAAGTCAGATGGGAGTTATAAAATCAAAATTGCGGAACAGACTGAGCATCAAGAGTTTGACAGCTGTTTTGACTATTAGATATGGAATGAAGAGATATGGCAAATGCTGTCATGATTATAAACTACCTAAAGATTTTCTACGAAAAATTGGATCACAGGAGGCATATACACGTTTCTTTAAATCATCACCATCATCATCGCAGAAGCAAACACATCAGGGAATAGCTACAGAAACTGAAGAGGAGTTGTCTGACTGGGATTTTGCAGATCTGGAATAAACTTCATTCTAATATTCAGTGATAATAATAAATTATAATGTGCTACTTTATAACATTTTGAATGAATACCGCCAGTGCTTGTTTAGGTGCTTCCCCCCCCCCCCCCCCCCCAAAAAAAAAAAAAAAAAAAATAAATTATTATTGTAATTTAGTGCTTTTTTTGGCTCGAGAGTAGTTCTGATTGGGGTTTGGCTGATATGGAATAAACTTCATTGTAATATGAAGTGATAATAATAAATTATACTGTGCTACCTTGTTACATTTGTAATAAAAACAGTTGGTGCTTTTTTTTCTTTTGTGTGGTGCTTTTCAAAAAATTTGGGTGCTTTTTTTGGGTGCTATTTTGGGTCGATTTTGGTGCTTTTTCATCAAAGGGAGATGGCAACACTGATCCCTCGTCCGACGAATTCACGACATTATCAGCGTGGCTCTTTATCAACGACACTAACGCGTTCGCCAGACTTACTCTGAAAATTAGAATACAGGTGTTTTTTAATGACTGTGACGTTTTTGAAAATATTGCCGTTCCAAGTTTTGTATTTACCTTTTATGTTGCATGAGTTCATAGAGGGCAAATACAAAAATTGGAAGGGCGATATTTTCAAAAACCCAACAGTCATTAACAATACACCCTATAATAAAAAATAAATGAGCTTGAATGGGATTGTGTGTAGGTGCCATAGGTTTCATGGATATACTTTTTAACTGAATCGGTGCCAAACAACAAAGTAGGTTTTGACCAAACACGGTGCATAATTAAACGAACAGATATTATAATGTAATTTTAGGTTAACTGAACATTGAAATTGTCAAAGATATCACAAAAGAAAACAAATAACGCGGTGACCCTAGTATGGCGATATATTTTCCTACTGTCCTAATGGGAGGTCACATTTAGCGATATACTATCCCTCAGCACTGAATCAGTTAGTCTCCGTGGTGAAGTAGTCAAGCCGTCTGCCTCGCGTTTCGATAGTTGGGGGTTCGATTCCAGGCTAGATATTTCGGTTCACGAGTGCATTTTTCTCGGAGACTCCTGGGGGGTCGTCGCTGAATCTACGGAGTTCGCGCTTTGTGCGACGCTTTCAGCAGGCCGCCCAGTAGAAAAAGACCGAGCCATATGGGATAAAACCCGGTGCAATGAAGTCGATCCTCTCGACTTTTAAGACTTTAGTTTTGAGCAGTGAGCTCATACGGGTTGTGTGCTGCCACTTTTAACTCATTAGTTAACTTGATTCTTCTTATTCGTTCGTCTTTCGGGTGTAATTGCGTTGTGCCTGTTTACAGCAGAGCTGCGATATTTGCTCCTTTCGGCCGATACATCCGACTTCTTCGGGCTTTATTTTTTGACCGAGTTAATTGTTTTGTTGGCGTTGAATAATTTATATGTGTATATAATTATCTGCTTCATTAGCCTTTTCCAAGCACGTGTCGCTGGTTACTCTGGCAGTCCAGGGTATTCGTAATATTCGTCCCAGGAACCACATCTCTGATGCCTTCAAGCTCTTCTTAATTTATTCATGAACGCGCCAAGATTCACGATTCAATTCTATACTACAGAACAAGTTCTATGGAACATTATAACATTCAGTGATAGTGACTTATTGTGTACGATACATGTCTGTCAAAACACTGTCATCTACTGTCTGTAGTACCTTGCGGTGTAGGACAGGGGTGTCTTGAGCCAAAGGAATTAAGGCCACCTAGCTAGTGCAGTTGCCGCGAACTGTGCAGATTAGGGTTTTCTTTTTGTCCAGGACAGAAAAAAACCACCCCACAACTTACCGAGGATTCGAACCCGGGTCTCCCGGAAGAAAGCCATGCTTTCTAGCCACTCGGCCAGTCGCTGCTATAAGATACATTTAATTGCCGTAATTGTCTTCTACCTTGTGTTACGACTACAACTTGATATTTGAATTGATTAATTTGATAGTTGCCGGTCTCCCTGGCCGAGGAGTTAGCAGCTTTCTCTGTAACCCCGAATGCTCTCGTGGTTGGCGTGAGCGCACGAGAATTAGAAACGGTTCGAGTCGCACCAGTGACTGAGAGTATGGAGCCGGTCGCTCAGAAAGCAATAGCAAACTACTGAGCGTAATCTCGCCAAGAAATCAACAGTCAGCTGAAAGATGTTGATGTTGACAGCGATGTCCTGTAAAGGATATGAAAAAAAAATTTGATAGTTGGCGAAGTATTTTGCCTTCTATTGTCATATCACATTTTTCGTGTTATCGTTCTCTTTGATAAAACATTTATTTTAAAGGAACAGTTAATAACTGCATTATCATTACCGAGTTCAACAGCTGTTATAGATTTTTGTTTCTTTATTGCGTTTTCAACTGTTAATAATGTGTAATCTGCATATTGTTTTTTGTTTATATACACGCATGACAGGTTTCTCGTTGATCGCTCTTTGATATAACTCGTTATTACTTCGCTATATGTATGTATGTATGTATGTATGTATGTATGTATGTATGTATGTATGTATGTATGTATGTATGTATGTATGTATGTATGTATGTATGTATGTATGTATGTATGTATGTATGTATGTATGTATGTATGTATGTATGTATGTATGTATGTATGTATGTATGTATGTATGTATGTATGTATGTATGTATGTATGTATGTATGTATGTATGTATGTATGTATGTATGTATGTATGTATGTATGTATGTATGTATGTATGTATGTATGTATGTATGTATGTATGTATGTATGTATGTATGTATGTATGTATGTATGTATGTATGTATGTATGTATGTATGTATGTA
>OY992879.1:29906681-30041681 GCA_963921405.1 Cepaea hortensis | reverse complement strand
CAACCAGCGAACATGGAGAAAGTTTTAAAACAGAACCAAAAACAATAGGTTGCACAGTGTATTGCCTGACTTATATTGCTGTATTTTATTGTTGTTGCGTTCACTCGCTTTGAACTCAAGCATAGTCCATATACGTGTTACAGCTTCTAGTGCACTGAACTGATTTTTTGCGTGTGGATTAGCTTTCCTTATTACCAGTGTCCCTCGCCATAAGATGAACCCACACCGACTTCAGAGGTACTTGTAATTTATGTCCCCAAGTTAAAGACGAGAAGTCAACAATTTAGTCCAACTGACCGATGTAAGGGTTGAACCCGTTACTTCGGCATCAGCGCTCCGGATGTTTTAGAAGGAGCGATGGTATCCATTTGGGTGTGCTGAACCCGTAGCCAGTGCCGTAGAAATTCTACAAAAATGCTCAAGTTTCAAATATGTCCGTATAGAGACGGTGCAGATTTATCCGATAGTGGCATTCAGATGTATATTTCAAATATACCCATGGAGTGACAGTGCAGATTTGTCCGATAGTATCATTCAGAAGTACGTTTAAAATATATCCATGGAATGAATGCACTTAATGAAGATACAGTTGTATTTTTAATCAGTACAGATGTTTGTTTATGTTTTCAGTTACTTATTTCAACGAAGTTTCAGCCTCATAAGTAGTGTGTAAATGAAATATATATATATATATATATATATATATATATATATATATATATATATAGAGAGAGAGAGAGAGAGAGAGAGAGAGAGAGAGAGAGCGAGAGAGAGAGGAGGAAGAAGAAGAAGAAGAAGAAGAAGAAGAAGAAGAAGAAGAAGAAGAAGAAGAAGAAGAAGAAGATGAAGAAGAATAAGAAGAAGAAGAAGAAGAAGAACGAACGAACAAACTTTATTTTAAAAGGGTAACAAATTGGGCACGCAGGCCCGTCTTACATTCGGCCCTTTCGATCACTCATCTTTCATTCATCAAATGTGCATGTTACATTTACATAGGGAAAGAAGAAGAAGAAGAAGAAGAAGAAGAAGAAGAAGAAGAAGAAGAAGAAGAAGAAGAAGAAGAAGAAGAAGAAGAAGAAGAAGAGGAAGAAGAAGAAAAAGAAGAAGAACAAGTAGAAGAAGAAGAAGAAGAAGAAGAAGTAATAGTAGTAGTAGTTTAGTTTAGTTTAGTTTAGTCGATGGATAAACATCACGGCACACGGGTGTAACCCATAAGTGCTCCGTTCTCCTCCTAACTCAAACCTGAGTCTGGAGAAACTCAGCTCAGTGCACGAACTCCATAGCACCGGCGAGGATCCTGAAATACTTTGGGTAGATCTTTAACTTGAAATTTTGTCCGGGCAGCGCTGTTAGGCTACTCTTTTCCGATTTCCAACTGCCAAGGGATTTTTTTACGCGCGCAACAATACACACGGGCGTCCGATGTCACTACCCAGAGACCAGGGGAAATTTTTTACTAGAAATTCACGTGAAAAAAATGCCGGTCCTCACCGGGGCTTGAACCCGGGACCTCCAGCCCTCGAGGCGGACACCATACCTCGAGACCACGCAGCCCCCTTGTAGTAGTAGTAGCAGCATCAGCAGTGCCTGCGTGCCCAATTCATAACACTTTGATAATAGAGGTGTTCGTTCTTTCGAAGTATATTAAAACAGGTTTAACTTACTTAACATTGCCTGCGGTGGTGTAGTGGCAAGACGCTCGCTTCCCAATCCGAAGGTCATGGGTTCGATCCCCTTCGTGATAGACTTTTTAAATTGACTAGGCTCCAGGGAACCCAGCCTGACATGGGTACCTAGAAATGACTTGGGTAGTAAAGGCCACCGACGCGATACTGACCATATCAGCCACAAAGTGACAGTTGGTCAATAAAATTAATGATTTAAATGTCTATTTAAATATAAGCTTAAAGTTAAATAATTTTAGAGAAAGAAAGCACACATTACATAGTTTAAGAAAATTTTCAAGCACACAGTGTATAATTGTTCGATAATTTTCAAGTATACATTATAGAAATTACAGGTAATCAATCAAGAGCACACATTGTGCTATTTCTAGACAGTTTTAAGCAAACATTACAGAATTTCTTGACAAACCCGAATAACATAATATAGAATTTCTAGAAATGCATAAAGAACATAATGTATGTTGTTGTTGTTTGTCCATCAAGAATGATGATGACCATTCATTTCATCCAGTGGGGTTGAAGGTGTGGAGCCGTGGGTTCTAAGATGGCCGATAAGGCCTATTTTGGCTCGAAATGTTCTTTGACAATGTGGGCAAAGAATGCTTGACGTCTCTGGAGGAGGATTTCCTGCAGTGGTTTTTCTGTCCTGCCTTTTCTTCACAGCTCTTGCAGTCCTGGTTGCCTCACATATGACTGCACCCTTGCGTAATGATGCACGCCACAAATTACGGTCTCTGGCTGCAGCCTCCCAGGTGTCATGATGAATTCCAAAAGCCTTCAGTGAAATTTTCAGTGTCTTTAAAACGTTTCCTCTGGCCACCTTGGGAGCGTTTACCACAACGCAGTTCGCTGTAAAAAATTCGTTTAGGGAGCCTGTGATCTGGCATGCGAGTCAAGTGACCAGCCCAGCGAATCTGATTCTTCATCAGTATAGTGTGGATACTGGGCATGGATGCTCTTTCTAGGACTTCAGTGTCTGGAATCTTGTCTTGCCATTTAATCTTCAGTAGTTTCCTTAGGCAGACTGTGTGGAAGTGGTTTAATTTCCTAGCGTGTCGCTGATAAACAGTCCAGGTTTCACAGGCATATAGCAGTGTGGATAATACAACTGCTTTGTAGACTTTTAGCTTTGTTTGCAGGCTTATTCCAGTTCTGTCCCATACATTCTTGTACAGTCTGCCAAAGGCCGCACTGGCCTTGGAGATTCTTGCATTCACTTCGTCATCAATTGTGGCAGCTTGTGACACAGTGCTGCCAAGATAGGTGAATTTGTCCACAACACTTAGTCTATGATCATTCACTTTGATATTCGGCACAGTGTGATTATTCCCTGGAGCTGGCTGGTACATAACTACAGTCTTCTCCAAGTTGATATTGAGCCCAAAGTTGGCACAGGCATGTGAGAAAGCTGAAACATTATGTTGCATGTCCGCCTCTGAGTTGGCGTAGAGAGCGCAATCATCAGCAAACAGGAGCTCTCTGACGGTGTCGCTGTTAATTTTGGTTTTAGCTTTCAGCCTTCTGAGATTGAATAACTTTCCATCCATACGGTAGTTGATGTCTATTCTAATGTCGTCGTTCTCGAAGGCATTCATCAACATGGCTGAAAACATGAGGCTGAACAGTGTTGGTGCCAGGACACATCCTTGCTTCACTCCATTGGTGACAGGAAAGGGTTCAGACAGTTCACCATTTTCCTGTACTCTTGCCTGCATGCCGTCATGAAATAGCCGCACTATTTGGACAAACTTTTGTGGACAGCCATATTTTGCCATAATCTTCCACAGTCCTTCTCTTCTGACTGTATCAAAATCCTTGGTAAGGTCAATGAAAGTGGAGAACATATCGGAGTTCTGTTTCTGACATTTCCCTTGCAGCTGCCTTGCAGCGAAAATCAAGTCAACAGTTCCTTGTTCTTTTCTGAAGCCACATTGACTCTCAGGAAGAAGACCTTGATCGAGATGGGCCGTGAGGCGATTGAGAAGAATTCTGGCGAGTATCTTCCCTGCAATTGAAAGCAAGGAGATGCCTCTGTGGTTGTCACAGGATTGGCGGTTTCCTTTACGTTTGTAAAGGTGGACTATTGACGCGTCCTTGAAATCTTGTGGCATGGTCTCGTTCATCCATATGTTTGTGAAGACTTGGTGAAGCTGCTCTGTTAGGACAGGCCCACCTGCCTTGTATATCTCTGCTGGGATAGAGTCAGGACCAGGTGCCTTGCCGCTGGAGAGTTGCTGGATGGCTTTGTTTACTTCCACTATGGTTGGCAGGTCATCAAGTGTCTCATTGGTGGGAACTTGAGGAAGGCAGTTGATGGTTTCATCATCGAAGAAGGAAGTTGCATTTAAGATTTTGCTGAAATGCTCTGCCCAGCGTTGAAGGATTTCTTTCTTATCGGTGACCAATGTTCCCCCATCTGCACTGCGGAGGGGAACTATGCCTGGTGATGAAGGACCATAGACCGCTTTCAGTGAGTCGTAGAAGTTTTTCATATCATGTCTGTCAGCAAAGCCCTGAATTTCATCAGCTTTGCTGCTCAGCCAGGAGTCCCGCATGTGCCGAAGTTTCTGCTGCACTACTCTCTGAATGTTCTTGAAAGCATCTTTTTTTTTTTATGTTGACTTTGGGTCATTCAAATGTGCCTTGAGGAGAAGATGTTTCTCGGCCAGCAATTGGTTGATGTCTTCGAAATTTTCATCAAACCAGTCTTTATGCTTTCGGGGGTGGGGGGGGGGGGGGTGGGGTGGGGTGGGGGGGGGGGGGGCTGGACCCAGGATTTCCATAGCAGTGTTGTAAATTATGTCCTTTAGGGCTCTCCATTCCGTTTCTGTATCCTGTTTAGCTTCAGCATTGGGCTTGAGGCGGTCTTCCAGCATATTTTCAAACGACTGCTGCATTTTCTTGCTATTTAGGCAGGTGACATTTAGCTTTTTTTTGCATTTTCGCCTCTTGAGGACGCCGTGGTGGCCTGATGTGGATGTTCATTTTCGAGACAATGAGACGATGGTCTGTCCAACATTCGGGACCACACATGGATTTTGTCACTCGCACGTCTTGTCTGTCACTCCTCCTGACGATGACATAGTCAATGAGGTGCCAGTGTTTCGAGCGAGGGTGCATCCACGATGTCCTATTTATCATGGGGAGACGGAAAATTGTGTTCGTAATCAGGAGATCATGTTCGGCCCATGTTTGAAGGAGGCGGAGTCCATTGCTGTTACAATTTCCGACTCCATGCTTTCCAATAATGCCACTCCAAGAGGTGGTGTCCGTGCCTACTCTGGCATTGAAATCCCCAAGGAGTATAAGTTTGTCTCCTTTGGGAACAGATGTTAATACATTGTGCAGGTCCTCATAGAACTTGTTCTTGACATCATCTTCGTTGGTCATAGTTGGTGCGTAGACACTCACAATGGTTGCATGCTTCCTTCCATTCAGCAGGGGCAACTTCATGGTCATGAGCCTGTCGTTTATAGCCTTTGGAAATCCAGCTAATTTGCCGACCAGGGCCGACTTAATGGCAAATCCCACACCGGATTCGCGTCTTTCCTCGCTTTTCCTTCCACTCCAGAAAAATGTGTAACCGGCACCTATTTCACAGATTTGGCCTTCTTCTGCAAGTCGTGTCTCGCTCAAGGCTGCAATGTCGATGTTGTACCTGCCCAGCTCTCTCCCACTCAGTGCTGTTCGTCTCTCTGGACCCGACGTGCCGTCTCTGTCAAGTAGGGTGCGTACATTCCAAGTTCCAATTGTTAAGGGAATATGGTTTACTCTTTTAGCTTTGCTTGTTTTATCTTTCTTTGTATGTCGACCGCAGTTAGGGTACCCATCAACCGCGGCTAGCTGGTTAGGTAGTGATGAAGCAGACAATGTTTAGGGCACCTTTTCTAGCCCCTTCCTCATGCTATGGAGGTGAGCAGTGTGTTCCTATCGAGGGCTGCTCAGTCGCTCAGGGGGCTGCCGAATCCCACTGCTGCTCCGGTCAGTAGAAGACGACCATATGGCCTGAGCTGCCTGTGTGCAGGTCTGCGACTACGGCTGCCAGCGTACCCACGCCTGCCGCTTTGCCGCTCGCCCATCGCCACAGGGCTTGAAGGTGATATGTGACGTTGGATGAAGAATGACTTGCGCGATGACTTGGATTAAAGTGAGGAAGAGTTGCGCAATTCGTCGACCTCACTCTCTCGCCTGAGTCCATCTGAGTCCAGTGGCAAGACAAGTCGAGACGACTGGAGACGAATACAGGTGCAGTGGATGACCAGGGCGCTCTACGTGCCTTGCCGTGCTCATTACGTTCCACAACGCTTTGCAGGTAAACGCCGTCTTGCCCGTTGAATCAGGAATGATTTCTTCCGCGCAGTCTGCCGAATCCTGTCTTCACATGCTGGGTAGGCATACCCTAGTTTACCTCTTGGTTTGACACCAAATCGGATACCCATGCCTGGTTTAGCCAGCCTCTCACAGCTGTTGCCCGGGGGGTGGCCGCTGTCGCATGCTGACAGCTACTAGGAGCCACAGGCACGAGCTGGGTGTCAGGCTTGGACCAGTGGGGGATGGGTCATGAAAAGGACATGAGAGTCATCCTTACCAAAGTGCTACCAATGCCTGACACCCCGTACACCCCGTACTTGTTAGAAAATCTCCAAACACATAATATAAACATTTTATACAATCTTCAGCTGGTCTCCCTGGCAAAGGAGTTAAAGACTTTGTTCGTAGTCCCGTATTCTCACATACGAAACACAGCTGCGCCAGATTCGGCAGCGGATCGCGTCGCGCTAGTTACTTAAGGAGGTATATGATCTTGCCGACGCTCGACGCTCAGAGGAAAGGCGAGACGGACATATAATCAGATTGCTACTGGTACTATTGGTGTTGGAACTCTTCGCTGGCTGCTGGAGATGGGGACGGAGCGCTTATGGGAATGCCCCGAATGCTGTGATGTCGGTTCCTAAATCAATCAATCAATCAATCAATCAATCAATCAATCTATCAATCTGAGCCGGTCGTTCAGAAAGCAATGGCAAACTACTGAACGTAAAACTTGCCAAGACATCAACAGCAGCTGAAAAATGCTGGTGTTGACTGCAATGTCCTGTAAAGGATATGCGAATAAAAAATACTATCTTCAAGCACACATTATAGAATGTTTAGGCATTCTTCAAGCACAGCTAATATAGTTTACGCAAATCTAGGTGCATATCATCATCATAATGTGCCATACCGATAAGCGTGGGCGGTCATGATTCGCCATCTCACTCGATCACCAGAGTCGTGGATCAGCTGAGTGTTCCTCTCACGACTATGCTACGTGGCCAAACCATCCAGGTATTTACTTCTCTGCCTTCCCCTTGTTATCTTCCCGTCGATCTTGCCAGTTGTCACCAAGTTCTCCAATTTATTTCTTCTCATAACGTGACCAAACAATGTTGACTGTCTCGGTCTTATTGCTCTTATCATTGTACGATTGTCATGTTTTTCTTGTAGTACTTGGTCATTGGTTTTTCTGTCTGTCCATGGTATTCTTTGCATTCTCCTAAGAAACCACATTTCCACAGCCATCAGATGTATTTCAGCTTGTTTGCTTATTGTCCACGCTTCACCTCCATACAAAAGCACAGGTTCTATGTAACACTTGAACACTCTTTTTCTCGTTTCAATTGACATCTTTTTATTGGTCAGTATGTTTTCCATCTTGCAAAAGACTACATTCGCCATGGCGATTCTTGTTCTGATCTCTTCAAGGCACCCCCCCCCCCCCCCCCCCACCCATCAGATGTTATAACTGTTTCGAGATAACTGTACCGATTCACTTGTTTAAGAATATTCCCATTTATTTGTATATTACATTGTGGTATTTTCTTCTTCCTAGTGACGACCATAATCTGTGTCTTCTTACAATTTAATTATAACCCTAGTTGTTCACTGTGTGCAACAACCGCATCAACCAGATGTTGCAGATACTGCTCATTGTCTGCTGTCAATGCTGTATCATCCGCATATCTAATGTTATTGATGTTTCGTCCTCCAATAATGATTCCTTTCATATCTTCTATATTTCTGAAAATATTTTCACTGTACGGGGAAAACATATCTGGAGACATTACACACCCCTGTCTCACACCTCTCTGAATAATCTCATATTGACCTACTTCATTATCAATCCTTATGGCAACTTGTTTCCAATATATGTTTTTTTTACAAGTCTAAGGTCTTTTCCATCAATTTGTAGATCTGAAAGCATCTTTATCATGGTGACATATCTTACTTCATCGAAAGCCTTTGTGTCTATATATATAAAAGAGAATGTTTGTGTGTGTCTTTGTGTCTTTGTGTGTCCCTTATACGTTCGCGAACGGT
Source organism: Cepaea hortensis (assembly GCA_963921405.1). Lineage (NCBI taxonomy): Eukaryota > Metazoa > Mollusca > Gastropoda > Stylommatophora > Helicidae > Cepaea > Cepaea hortensis. Next base: position 30,033,636 of record OY992879.1, on the reverse strand, counting down.
CCATCCGATTGAGATGAAATTTTCTACAGATGTTCTTCTCATTGCCGCCAAGCCAACTGGCATAGTTTGTTAGTTTAAAAACAGTTATTTACGTATTAAATTAAATTAAATTAAAATATTACAAGGGGACTTAACTTAAGAAAAGTTATATCAAGGGACACTACTTTTAGTAGCATGTAGTATTATGTAATTTAAATAATTGTTTTTTTTTTTAAGTTTCATAAAGTGTTTAAAGTAGTTATCTACAGTCATATGCGTTATAATATAATGATTAAATCTTTAAGGCATTTTCAAAGTTTTCATAAAAATAATGCATTTATTTTAAATACGTGAAAATTTTCGAACCCATTTTTCCCGCAACGGGAACGGGAAAGGGCAGTCGTGTCTGGTATAAACAAAGTCATAAAAACTTTGCATCTTCAAAGTTTTCGTAAAAATAATGGATCTATTTTAGATATATGAAAATTTTCGAACCCATTTTTCCCGCAACGGGAACGGGAAAGGGCAGTCGTGTCTGGTATAAACAAAGTCATAAAAACTTTGCATCTTCAAAGTTTTCGTAAAAATAATGGATCTATTTTAGATATATGACAATTTTCGAACCCATTTTTCCTGCAACGGGAACGGGAAAGGGCCAAACACAGACAGACAGACAGGCAGACAGACAGACAGACAGACAGATTGATCCCCGCCATAGGCTGGGCAAAGCCGGGCCGGGTCAGCTAGTAGTCAATAAAGCAAAGATGTACATCTTTGTTTACTTCTATAGGACGTTCACTTATTGTTCTTGGCATATACAAAGCATTTTCTACACCCTTTCCTTCTACAAATCCACATTGTTCTTCTCCTATTTCGGGTTGTTTTTTCTTTCTAACTATTTGCATGATAATTCTTAGCAAAACCTTCGTGCAAATCAGGTGCATATTAAAGAATACTAGACAATCTTCAAGCACATATAAGAGAGTTTCTGTACAATCTTATGGCACAATTTATAAAATGTTTAGACAATCTTCAGAAACATATTAAAGAATGTCATGACAATCGTCAGAAACATATAACAAAATGTCTAGACATTTATCAGACTAATATTATAAAATGTCTAGACAATCTTCAGAAACATATTAGAGAATGTTTAGACCAGTGGTTCTCAACCGGTGGGGAATCCCCCCCCCCCCCTCCCTGTACGTCTCACCTTTCTAAAATTCATTTTATAAAGTAAGTAGACCCACAAATCACGTTTTATGTGGACGTCTAGACTTGTTTTAGTATGTGCTTCCATTATTAAGTATACTGTGTAGGGGCGGGAGGGGGAATTTTTAGGTAGGAAATACGAAAGGGGGGGGGGGGAAATGACGAAATGACGTTCTGAAAATATGGTGAAGGGGGGGGGGGGGGGGCACGGGCCAAAAAATGTTGAGAACCACTGCTGTAGTGAGTATTTACAAACACCCTGTATAATCACACATTTAACTCGATACATGGTGGCAGTGTAGTTAGTAAGTTTGCCTACCAAGACAGTAGAACTGGTTCAATCCCTGAAAGTAGCAGAGTTATGTGTCTCTAAGAAGTTCGGCTGTGGGATCGACCCGGCCTAAGATTAAATGGATTTATTTTCAAATAGTTTTGAAAAATGTTTGGAAATTGTCTTGAAATTGTCTGTGAAGAAAAAGGTAGAAGTTCTTTAATGTATTCTGGAGGATTGTTTAGATATTCTCTCATATGTACCTGAATATTGTCTAAAACTTATCTAATTTGTGTCTGAAAATTGTCTAGACCAGTGGTCCTCAACCTTTTTTGGCCCGTGCCCCCCTTCACCATATTTTCAGTACGTCATTCCTCCCTTTCGTATTTCCTACCTAAAAATCCTGCCCCCGCCCCTACAGAGTATATGTAATAATGGAAGCTAAATTTAATAGCACATACTAAAACAAGTCTAGACGTCCACATAAAGCATGATTTGTGGGTCTACTTACTTTATAAATTGAATTTTAGAAGGGCGAGACGTACAGAACCGTACAGTATGAAGGGAAAAACAATATCAAGTAATCGGTTCTTGTATTGACGCGATCTTTAAATAATCTTAAATCCCCCCTGGAAACCCTAAAATTCCCCCCTGGAAACCCTAAAATTCCCCCCTGGGGGGAATTCCCCACCGGTTGAGAACCAACCCGTTCTCGTCGTGCGTCCTGGGCAACAGGCCCCTTTGGGGCCCTGGGTAACGTAGTAGGATCGCTGATTCTTCCGAAGTTGGAGAGTATCTGACTGCACGACGAGGTACCACCAGTCTGCACACCAATAAGCCAGACATGGGGCAACGGATACTCACGCAAACCTCAGTCCGGTTTGACATCACACTGATGTTGGACAACAGGATGTCTTCATCCGACATACAGGGCTTCACGCTGGAGTTCACAGCCAGCGAACGCAAGCAAGCAAACAAGGAATCTGACAAATGGCACCAGTACTAAAGAACAAACACGTATTGACAGTTACTAAGAAAGCACTCTACAACACAATCTTACTACCCACTCTATGCTACCAATGCCAAACCTGGACAATGACAGAAAAAACAAAAGAAATATCATAACAACAGAAATGCAATTCCTAAGAAGAATACTCATTGTATCAAGAAGAGAGATAATCAGAAATGAAGGAATCAGGACTAAAGTGGGGGTTATAGCAGCGCTAGATTTTATTAGAAGACAGCAAGTCAAATGGTTTACCAACTAACTGTATACCACAACAAGCAATGATGTACAGACCAAATGGACGCAGAAGAAGATACCGACCAAGTGAACGGTGGACAGAGGGAATAGCAGAGTCCATAGGCATCTCGATACATGAATCCCATAAACAGGCACTCTCCTGCTGTTTATGCTTCACCTCAACACCGCAAGCTACAAGAGGAATAAGATGAGATAAGAGATGAGACCTGTCAAAAGAGGGTTTTATTCTTGATTGTTGCATATAATTCCTGTGGATGACTGTGAATTACAACAGTCGACGTCTGTTACATAGAAGTACAGGTCACCTGATCCCCCAAAAGGATGTGTATTTATCGAAGTAAGTTAACTGAGGAGCGGCTGGCCTAGTGTCTAGAACGCCGGGTCTTTCTTCAGGAGACCGGGGTTCGAATCCTCGGTAAGGTGTGGATTTTTTTTTCTGTCGGGAGGCAAAAAGAAACCCGCATACTAGCGGCGACTGCACTAGACAACGGCCTTAATTCCTCAGGCTCAAGACCCCCCCCCCCCACCCCCAGTCCTACACCGCAAGGTACTATAGGCAGTAAATGACAGATATAAGGTTATAGTAAAGATGTTTCTCCCAATCGGGTTTCAAAGTACCTTCTCCAGGAAGATTATGTTGCCGAGTTGTCATTCCCTTCCCCAAGCCCCGTAGTCTGTGGATTGAGCACACCATTTAAGATAAGTACGGAGAGGTACTTTGCTGTGGCGAAGGAGCTCCAAACGCAGTTCGTAATCCCGCATACCGTATTCGAAACACAGCTGCGGGCGATGTGGTAGCAGACCGCCATGCGCTGATGTTCATACAATGGTATTGGCGCAAGTCGTTCAGAAAACAATGGCAAACTACTGAACGTAAATTTGCCAAGAAATCGAAAAATTGCCAAAAAATGCTGGGGTTGACTGCGACGTCCTATAAAGGACTTGCAACTAACTTAACTGAGAGGTTTATTAGGATGTAATCAGGTTATTATTCAGCTTAGCGCATACTTAATGACGGGTCTAAAAATATGGACCACAGACTCCAACGAGCAGATGTCGGACAATGGCTAGCACGCTTTCCTACCTACTTGATGGCCATGATTTCAAATTCTCATCTCATCTCATCTCATCTCATCTTATCTCATCTCACTTCATCTCATCTCATCTCATCTCATCCCATCTCATCTCATCTGATCTGATCTCATCTAATCTAATCTTATCTTATCTTATCTTATCTCATCTCACTTCATCTCATCCCATCTCATCTCATCCCATATCATCTCTCAACTCAATCATCTCATCTCGTCTCATCCCATCTCATCTAATGTCATCCCATCCCATCCCATCTCATCTCACTTCATCTCATCTCATCTCATCTCAATCATCTCATCTCATCCCATCTCATCTAATGTCATCCCATCCCATCGCATCTCATCTCATCCCACCCCTTGTAATCTCATCTTACCTCATCTCTTCCCATCCCATCTCATCCCATCCCATCCCATCTCATCTCACTTCATCTCATCTCATCTCATCTCATCTCAATCATCTCATCTCATCCCATGTCATCTAATGTCATCCCATCCCATCTCATCTCACTTCATCTCATCTCATCTCATCCCATCTCATCCCATCCCATCTCATCCCATCCCATCCCATCTCATCTCACTTCATCTCATCTCATCTCATCTCATCTCAATCATCTCATCTCATCTCATCTCAATCATCTCATCTCATCCCATCTCATCTCATCCCATATCATCTCTCATCTCAATCATCTCATCTCGTCTCATCCCATCTCATCTAATGTCATCCCATCCCATCCCATCTCATCTCACTTCATCTCATCTCATCTCAATCATCTCATCTCATCCCATCTCATCTAATGTCATCCCATCCCATCGCATCTCATCTCATCCCACCCCTTGTAATCTCATCTTACCTCATCTCTTCCCATCCCATCTCATCCCATCCCATCCCATCTCATCTCATCCTGGTCCTCTTGTACCTTGCAGTGTCGAGGTGAAGCATACACAGCGCGAGAGTGCACTGTTTATGGGCTTCTGATAATTCTCATTAAGCCGGATATTTGTTAAATCGACCATGACTCCCAGGCAGACCCGAACTTAAATGGGTACCCAGAAAATGTCTGGGGACGTAAAGTCGACCGGCGTCGTATTGACCACATCACCCATCGAATACCAATTGGTCTAAATATATGGGGACCAGTTTAGTTTAGTTTAGTCGACGGATCAACATCACGGCACACGCATGTAACCCATAAGTGCTCCGTTTTACTCCTGACTCAAGTCTGAGTCCGGAGAATCTCAGCTCATGTACGAACTCCGTAGCACCGGCGAGGATCCTTAAATACTTTGGGTAGATTTTTAACTCGAAATTTTGCCCGGGCAGTGCCGTTAGGCTAATCTTTTTCGATTTCCAACTGCCAAGGGATTTTTTACGTGCGCAACAATACACACGGGCGTCCAATCCCACTACCCAGAGACCAGGGGATATTTTGTTACAAGAAGTCCACGTGAGAAAATCCCGGCTTTCACCGGGGCCTGTAACCGGGACTTCCAGCACTCGAGGCGGACACCATACATTGAGGCCAGTCAGCTCCTCCTATGGGGAGCAAAAATGATAAATAAACCCAGTAAACTTCAAGGGGTGACAAAGGGACCGTTGCTTGCACAGCATGTACCTAGTTCGCTTCACGGCGTGACATAGGAACCTTGGTTTTACCATATCTCACATTGTGCCACGTGAAACAGAAAGGAGGCTTTGCGAAATCATCATCATCATGTACTGTGCCAATAAGCGTTGGCGATCATGTTTCGCCATCACACACGATCACCAGAGTCGAGGATCAGCTCTGTGTTAGTGTTTCGAAAATGCCATTTGGGCAAGTAATCAAGATACTTACTTCTCTTCTTTCCCCTTGATCATTTCCCCTCAATCTTGCAAGTTATCATCAAGTTCTTCAGTTTATTTCTTCTCATAACGTGCCCAAAAAATCTCGATTCTCCACATCTAATTTCTCTAATCAGTTTACGGTATTCATTTGCTTCTTGTAGGATTTGCTCATTGTTTTTTTTCTGTCTGTCTTTGGAATTCTTTGCCTTTTCCTCAGAAACGACATTTCCACTGCCATTTCCACTATGTTTCTCAGCTTGTCTGCTCATTGTTCACGTTTCACATCAATTCAAAAGTACAGGTTCTATGTAGCAATTCAACACTCTTTTCGTCGTTGCAATTGACATCTTTTTATTGGACAGTATGTCTTCCATCTAGCAAAACGCTACCTTTGCCATAGCTTCTTGTTCTAATCTCTTCAAAACATTTTCCATCATATGTTATGACTATTCCGAGATAGTTGTACCGGTTCGCTTGGTTCAGAATATTCCGATTTACAAATATATTACACTGTGGCATATTGAAATGAGAATCTATATTTTACCATATCTTCCATTGTGCCAGATGAAAGAGAAAGAGGATCTTGTGAAATCGGAACCTATATTTGACCACATCTCCTAGTCTGCCACATGAAATAGAACTTTAGCTACAGACATATGTACATCGAAAATCTAAGAAATGTGATTGGTGGAAAATAGAGTTAATCAGTCTGCATGAACACCTGTGCAGTTGAAATTCTATAAAACGCCGTCCTCGTCGATACCTCAACATCTCATAAAATATGGTCATAACGCGAACAAGGAAACATTGTTTCAGTACTGTATTCGACGAGCAATAAACTGTCTGTCATCTACTGCTTATAGTGCCATGTAATGTAGGGTAGGGCGGTCTAAACCTGAGGAATTAAGGCCGGCTGGCTAGTGCAGTCGCCGCGAACTGTGCAGCTTAGGATTTTCTTTTTGCCCCGGACAGGAACAAAATCCACACATTACTGACAGAGAGCCAGGCGTTCTTACGAACAATAAACGATTACTCAAATATTGTGAGACGTTAGCAATTAGGTGATTTTAGCCGACTTTATGCAAACAGAAAGAATTCATGTTAAATTTGAAATTACCGTGCGGATAACAGATGTTCCACATTCGAATAATATCTGTGACTATGTGTTTTAATTGTTTATGCTAAAGTATTATTCATTTATTCACTTCATAAGATATGTAACTCTGCAGTATGCACCTGACGAGATGCAGCGAAATAAAGCAGGCAATAAATTGTGCAATATATTGTTTGTGACTTCTGTTTTTAAATTCACAAATGAATTACAAAGTTTATAACATCTAAGACATGCCGTCTCGCAGAGCTAATTTGTTGTAATTCTCCTAATCGGGACACAGCGGGAAGTTCAGCCAGAGATAGCACAGTTCTTAGAAAAGATAGCCGTAAAAAAGGCGTGGAGATAGCAACACAGGAAACAATTGTAGAGATGTCAGAGCGCTTTATCTAGGTTAACATGCGAAACAACATGCTCGGGTTGGCGTGCACTTTTGAAATATTTGCACTCGGTTTTATCGTTATCCACGGAGATTTTCAGATATGTGTCATTGTCGAAAAGGAATGTTTTGTTGAATAGACAAACGGCGGTGCTGAACGGACTTGCACCAGTGTTGAACAAATGTGTGGCAATGTCAAGGAGATATGCTTTAATGTTGAATACGCGTAAGCTAATGTTGAATAGATGTGAGGCTAGTGTTGAACTTATATAAGCTAATGTGGAACAGATGTAAGCTAATGTTGAACATATGTAAGATAATGTGGAACAGATGTAAGCTAATGTTGAACATATGTAAGATAATGTTGAGCAGATGTAAGGTGATGTTCAACAGATGTCAGTTAATGTTGAACATATGTAAGTTAATGTTGAAGAGGTATAAGACTAATGTTGTAGAGATGTATGCTTATGTTGAAGGCTAATGTTGAATAAATGTATGCGTGTGTTGAACAGATGTAACGCTAATGTTGAAGAGAAATAAGGCTAACGTTGAATAAATGTATGCTTGTGTTGAACAGATGTAGGCTAATGCGGAACAGATTATGTTAATCTTGAACAAACGTATGCCAATGTTGAACATATGTAAGTTAATGTTGAACAAATATAAGGTAATATTGAACAAATGTGTGCCTATGTTGAACACATATGTGCCAATGCCAAGCAGATATGCTTTAATGTTAAACAGAAATGCGCCACTGCAGAAAAGATATGTGTCACTATTGAACAGACATGAACCACCCCTGAACCACCATGCGCCAACACTGAGCAGACATGAACCACCCCTGAACCACCATGCGCCAACACTGAGCAGACATGAGCCATTCCTGTACTATCATGCGCCAACACTGAGCTGACTTGAGCCATTCCTTAACTACCATTCGTCAACACTGAGCAGACATGAGCCAACGTTTAACATACATACACAAGCTCTGTCCCAACAATTAACACTGAATGGAACAACAGAGTGACAATTATAGTTACCCAACCACACTGATGCAGCTTGACAGAGGTCGATTGTTCGTAGAGTCACCTTCATCTTTATTCCGGGACACGCGGGAGTTGAGAGAAATAAACGAGCTGATAAACTGGCTGGCTCTGCATCCCCTGCTGATGGCCAGCTCATGGATCGTGCTGATGTTATTAACGCCCTTAGAGAGGATTTAGCGAGCGGAGGACTTTGATTCCAGTGAATCCACATCGATGCCCAGAATGCGAGACACGAGAGTTAGAATTGGCACGGTCAGACATGAGGAGGATATGAACACCTATCGACTTGTCCGGAGTGCAAATATGATTCCCCAACAGATAACAGATAACTGGGGCAGTAGAGTCGATCATCATCCTGAACAAATAAAAGTGAAGAAACAAACAAACAACATAAAACCATAAAGATAATTGGGGTACGAAACTTTACCATAACAAAAACAATAAAATAATCTACCTACCTAGGAAAGGCATACTCTAGCTCAAGATAAATAAGCTTAAGATGGTGTGCTTGAGTAGTTTGTACAGATCGCATAGATAATTAACGTCTGTTGAAGTTTAAATTACATGGAACATCTTGTTTCAGATTGTTTATTAACAATATATTTCCTATATTTTGTGATTTAGCAGCCAGTCAGGTTATCATTGTGTAACTTCAATTTGTTTCCTGTGTGACATTGCATAAAATAAGGAGAGGAAATTAAAGTGTGTGGCAAATAAGGTTTAATTCGCTCAGCCCACAGTCTGGCCCACGGACCGAGTGATGTATTATTGTATTTCACTTTCCCTAGAATGGGATTAATTGTGATTGACGCGATAAATGAGAAATTTTTAGTGAGAGGAGAAACTTCTGCCCTATTCTAGATAATAAGTTATGAACTTTCCCGTATCCTTAAAATCATTATCCTCATTATCAAACGCCTTGTCGAATCGCGTATGCGTTCATGTCACACCACATTTTTTGGTCCGTAGTATTCTGGATGCCGCGCCCGTTACTTACGGGATATGTGAGCCAGCCGCCCAGAAAGCAATGGAAAACTACTGAGCGTAATCTTGCCAAGAAATCAACAACAACGGTAAAATGCGATGTCCTGTAATAGGATATGCGGAAAAAAGTATTCTGGATGGATTTCGTTGACTATATTCAGCTGTGCTAATATTTTAGAAAATTCAGGATGATTTCTCTGTGTGTGCTTTTGTGTCTTCTACCGCTGATCTACCCAGTTGTCACCGTGTTCTCCAATGTCTCTCTCCGCATTACGTGACCGAAGAGTCGTGCTTGTCGTTTCGATATTATTGTATACAATGTTCTAGCTTCAGTAGCCTCTTGCACACAATCTCTATTAGTTTGCCAGTAGTCTAAGCTGGTCAGGTCTTAGTCTGAACTGACTGAGCTGCCGTATGATAGTAGACGGTACTACCTGCTTTCTGTTAGCGCCGAATGTTGGGTGGCGCTCACTAAACCCGACTCCTCACACTGTGCCAACGGCTTCGGTCGGAGAAGCGCAATTTGGAGGGTATACATTTTACCCTAGTGCGAGGAAATGCAGCCTAAAGACTAAACGTCATGGCAGGGCAGACAAGGTCCTAAGCCTTGGTCGGCTACTGATCTAGGATCGAAGCTCCGACAGTCAGACAGTTAGAGCACTGCTTTGCTGATCCGGCAGCTTTTGCAGCGTGTCTTGTTCCAGACGTATTGGTGTTACCTTTCCTTTGGAGTAAACTAGCCAGGCCGAGAGAGGGATCATGCTGCATGGGCAACACATGGTCTCTACAATTTAGCCCAAGCTGTGTGTGTACTATGGGGAACTCCACTTTACAAATGATCGTCTTTCAAGATGGCAATGTGCCAGGCAGCAGTCCAATGCATTCGCAACATTCGATTGAGAAACCAAATCTTCGTTGCCATCTATACTCTTCCTAATCTGTTTGTTCGTATTCTATGATTGATTGCCATACAGCAGAACAGGTTTGATGTAACATTTGGGTACTCTTTTTCTGACGGCTTTGTGGCGGAGGTATTTCGGACACAGTTCGTAATCCCGCATTCCGCGTTAGAAACACAGCTGCGGACGATTTGGCAGCAGACCAACCTTGCATTGATATTTTACGAAATGGTATCCGTGCCAGTCGTTCAGAAAGCAATGGCAAACTACTGAACGGAATACTTGCAAAGAGATCACAACAGAAACACATGCTGATGTTGACTGCGACGTTCTGTAAAGGATATGCAGCTATCTTTAACTCTCTTTCTGCCACTCAATAAAAGTTACTTATTACTTAAACACTTCTCATCTTGTGAAATACAGTATTTATTTGGCCTCGTGTGGACTATTGTAGACGGCCCAAAAATGCTGGGGTTGACTGCGACGTCCTGTAAGGGATATACAACTATCTTTTCCTCCTGCTTTTATAATTTTGTGCGCTCGCTCGCTCGCTTTGAACTCAAGCGTAGTCCATACACACTTCTAGTAGTGCTGGACTGAATTTTGCGTGTGGATTATCTTTCCCTATTAATAGTGTCCCTCACCATCAGGGGTACCCATTCCGACTTCAGAGGTACTTGTAATTTACTTCCCCAAGTTAAGGACGATAGGTCAACATTTTATTCCAACTGTCCGGTGTAGAGGTTGAACAGCTAACCTCGGCATCAGCACACCGGATGTTTAAGAACACGTGTTCCTATCCATTCAGCCATGCTGACCTACTTATTATGCACATAGGGATATCGCAACAATTGTAACCAAGCAGATCTTCATCAATTGCAGTGTTGTTCCATATAACGAGCTCTTGGCGTTGGTGCTATAGTGGTTAGCCCGCTCGCCTTTGAAAACTGCGGTTCATGTTCACTTCTCAACAACAGGGAGTCTCCGTGGCCAAGTTGTTACTCCGCCTGCCTCGAGCTCAGAAGGTTGTGCGTTCGACTCCAGACTACTTCGTTCGGTTCAGGAATGCACTGTTCTCGGAGACTCCACGGGGTCGTCGCTGGAGCTACGGAGTTCGGGATTTATGCGAAGCTTTCGGCAGGCCGCCCTGCGGAAAGTGACCGAGCCATATGGCATAGAACCCGGTGCAATGAAGTCGTTCTTCTTGCCTTTTACCTCCTTTATGTGAATCCACAACAGACGCCGGGTTATTATTCCGACCAGTGCTGTTTTGGGTTTGATCCAGCCTCATACATATGGGTAGCAGATATTGTTCAGAATGTTATGGGTATTATGTGGGAAAGAATGAAGACGAGTAAGGGAACTGCACACCCCATCTCATATGCTGTGGCACGAACACTTCACACCCCAGTGACAGTATCAGCCATGTCATTACCTTTTTACTTTGGTGGAAGTAACCAAGTTATTGTACGTGTCAGAGCCGTGAACTTACTTGGGTAATGTAATAAGTATTAGCCATGTTATTACCTTTTTACTTTGGTGGAAGTAACCAAGTTATTGTACGTGTCAGAGCCGTGAACTTACTTGGGTAATGTAATAAGTATTAGCCATGTTATTACCTTTTTACTTTGGTGGAAGTAACCAAGTTATTTGCATGTGTAATAGCCGTGAACTTACTGAGGTAATTTAATAAGTGTTTGAGTTTTGGTAAGTTAAAAGTACATGTAAGAAGAATGCACTCATTTAGGTAATGTAATAACTGTTTGTGTTTTGGTGAGATTAAAAGTACCTTCTTAAAAAGCCGTGTACAAACTTATGACATGAAATAAATGTTTGTGTTTTTATGAGTTCAAAGTACTTGTAAGAATTATAAGAATCATACACTCACTTAGGTAATGTAATAACTGTATTAAGTTAGTTGCATGTTTTTTACAAGACATTGCAATAAACCCAACATACTACATTTTTTTTTTGGCATATCCTTTTTACAGGACATCGCTGTCAACACCAGCATTTTACTGCTGTTGTTGATGTCTTGGCAAGTTTACGTTCAGTAGTTTGCCATTGCTTTCTGAACAACCGGCTCCCATACGAACTTATTACAACCCAGCGCAACGCGGTTTTCTGCCAAATCGGTGGCAGCTGTATTTCGAACGCGGGTAAACGGGCTTACGAATAGCGTCCGTGATCCCTTCGCCACGGAGCGCGGCAACATACTACATACATATATTTGAAAAAGTAGTTTAAAAGTCGACAGGGTCGACTTCATTGCACCGGATTTTTATCCCATATGACTCAGTCTCTTTCCGCAAGACGGACAGCGTCGCAGAAAGCACGAACTTCGTAGCTCCAGCGACGACTCCCAGGAGTCTTCGAAAAATTACACTCGTGGACCGAAGGACGCGGCCCAGAATCGAACCCACAACCTTCAGAACCCGAGTCAGACGGCTTGACCACTTCGCCACGGAGGTTCCCTAATACATTATACATGCATGTCTGTCTTTTTGCCTGCCCGCGTGCCTGCGTGCGTAGGTAGGTAGGTAGGTAGGTAGGAAGGTAGGTAGGTAGGTAGGTAGGTAGGAACACACACACTGGGTGGTTGGCTGACTTGGTGGATGGGTGGATAGACGCCTGCCTGCGTAGGTGGGTAGGTAGGTAGGTGTGTAGGTAGGTAGGTAAGTATGTGCGTGTATGCATGGATGTATGTATTGTCGTACGCGCGTATGTGAGCACACACACACATGCACGCACGCCAGCTCGCCCACCCGCCCGCCCGCCCTCCCGTCCGTCCGTCCGTCCGTCCGTCTGTCTGTCTGTCTGTCTGTCTGTCTGTCTGTCTGTCTGTCTGTCTGTCTGTCTGTCTGTCTGTCTGTCTGTCTGTCTGTCTGTCCGCTAGGGCATACGCTTTCAACCAATTCACTCCCAACCGATCTATCCGTCCATCTGTCCGTCTGCAGATAGATGGGTAATTAGTTAGGTGTGTATGTGCTTGTGCGCGCATGTAAGTTTATTGTTTGAGTATATGTGTGTGTATATATATATATATATGTGTGTGTGTGTGTGTGTGTGTGTGTGTGTGAGGCGGCACGCATACATGCTTGTATCTCTGTGCGCGTGTGTATGTATTGATGTATGTATATATAAATATGTCTGTATGTGTGTGTGTGTACGTGTGTGTATGGATGCATGCCTGCCTGCCTGCCTGCCTGTGTGCATTCTTGTGTGTTCTAGTTGGGTGTCGAAGTGAACTTGTCCCGCTCACGCGTTCTACTTAAATTCCCAGTGGATGAAAATAAAGTACCGTCATCATAACATAGACTGATGGAGAGCGCGTTTATGTAATAGTGGTTCCTAACCAGAGGTGTCAGATAACTAGGTCGCGGTGATTTAAAATATTCTTGTTGCTGCTTGCTTGCTTGCTTGCTTGTGTTCGTTGGCTTGAGCTCCAACGCGAAGTCCTGTATGTCGGATGAAGGCATCCTGTTGTCCAACATCAGTGTGATGTCATACAGGACCTGAGTTTTGCGTGAGTATCCGTTGTCCCATGTCTGGCTTATTGGTGTGCAGACTGGTGGTTCCTCGCCGTACAGGCAGACACTCTCCGACTTCGGAGGAAAAATATTCTTGTTAAAACGTGGACTGGTGGACAATACGTTTATGTAACAGTTGTATCAGCCAAGAGGTGTCAGATAACTAGGTCGCGGTGATTTAACCGATTCAGTGCAAAAAAAAAAAAAAAAACAATGCGGGGTTGGACCAAATCTGGTTCACAATCAATTTAAAAAGTGTTACAATGTATATTTCTAGTCATTGGGCATTAGAATAACGGAAGATAGCACGACACGAAACAAACAACTCGATGACTAGTATGGCGGTCACATTTGGCGATATATCATCCTACAGTACTGAATCTGTTAAAGAACTCTCGTTGGAACGTAGACTAACGGAGTCCTGAAATAACTGTTTGAGGCAGACGCAAAATTAATCATATGGAATCGGAAATTAACCTCATTGCACGCGGGACAGTTCAGAAAGCAAAGGAAAACCATTGAACGTAAGCTTGCCAACAAATCACTAACAGCCAAAAATGCTGTGGTTGACTGCGACGCCTTGTAAATGATATGCAATTAACTTTAACGTTAACTCGGGACAGTCGCACAGCGTGCTGCCTTCCCTTCTTCAGTAGCCAACAAACGGTGTTCATACAGATGGTAACAGTAGGTTTCTGTTTGTACGTGGACATGCGTTTTCTTCTACGCGTTAAATGTCATTCAAACCTTCTGCTCACCCCAGATAATTAGCTTCTCTGAATGTGGGTCCTTTGTTTCTTTTGTTGCACTTTCCACTCGATACCATAGAGCCTTCACCACATCCCACTCCAATACAATCCAATATATAAGGGAGGAAAAACTTCCCACCTCGTTCAACCAGCTTTAGCAGCCTTGGTTATAAATGTGCTAGTTCAATGTGCGAGATTAGTTTCTCTAGTCTTCTGCGTCTGTTTTAGATGACTTTTCCATGTAGCAGAGTTTATGCCTGTACCATCATCTGGGGGTTTAGTCGATAAGTTTTCCTTTGTGTTCGTACCTACTTGCATTTCCCCACAAGAGCCTTCTCACTATTTAGCTTACCACTCAAAGGAGCGGCAGCAACCAGTCTATCGGTCTGTTAATTTTCTTACACACCCGGAAGCTGAGGGCAGAAAATCCCTGATATGATATTGACATTTGTCGTCTTTTCGAGCAATGCAAGTTTCTCCACTTGCTGCTTCCATCGACGATGATCTGTATTTTTCGTGGCAGACTTTTGTGTTGGCATTCTGGCAGCGGCTTTACGCATAGTATACCTGTGCGGGCTGTTGGTTCGTCGAGACTCCTGTCTGTTCCACTTTTCACATGGGACCGTGAGGAGCATTTTGTATGATATTCACTGGAATAGGAACGGGGTATAATGGGGCGACCCTATGCCGTGAAGTTGGAACAGCGACTAACTAACTCCACTTAGAAAATTCCCGCTTCTCTTTTACGTAGCATACTTTGCGAGTTACAAAAACAGAATGCTGTTCTCTACTACACTCTAGCCATCGGAACCCCGCCGATACACCTTTCATCTTCATTCTCATGCTGAAACTCGGGATATCATACGTCAGACTCTCTCTTTTCACACAACATCCCTTAATCTTTGCAGTGATGCCCCACTCACTCCGTGTCCATTGCATCACTGGTCCATCCCTGCATGTTATCACATCACTAGGGTATGAGCTGTTGCACAGATCCCTCTGTTTCACCCGCTGTCTATTCCCGACACCCTCGGTCCAAAGTAACTATAACTCTGCAAGGCTGCCTTGTTTGGCGGCATCATGACGCACTCCTTTTCATGCAGTTTCTTACCAATTTCCTAGACATGTGTAATCGTATCTTCACTCTTTGCCACCCAAGAACAGTCTCCCCTCAACTGTGACCGGTGTTGTCACCCAATACCTTATACAGACATTATACAGACATTATACAGACACTTTTGCTTAGAGGACCTTGTGCCTATCACATCTGGACGGCAGAACAAGTATATGTTGCACGTATAAAATGAATGTGTCCCTGGTGCATCTCAAAGTAACTATCATGGCCTCATTGTGCGCGTCGGGCAGCTTTTCCAGCTGTCTGCACGATATTGTCAGCAGTGATTCGCCATACAAAATCACTGAAATAATTAATTATTGGTAGAGTGTTGGCGAACAGTATTTGTAGATTATGTTGGTAGAGAGTGTTGGTAGACAGGCCAAAATGTTTTCAGCAACATTAAATCAGTATTACAATGTCGAGAGATTAACAACGCGTTAATATGAGAATTAATTAGCCGGCTCCGTGGCTAAAGGCTTGCAAACGTGGTTCGTGAGCCGGGTACCAGGTGTTCGAAGCTAAGCTGCGACTGATTTGTGCAGCAGACCGTGTCGCGTTGTGTTACAACGTGCTGGTATGGGAGCCGGTCGTTCAGAAAGCAATGACAAACTACTGAACGTAATACTTGCCTAGTACATCAATAGCAGCTGAAAAATGCTGATGTTGACTGCAACGTCCCGTAAGGGATACGCAAAAAAAAAAAAAAAAACAGAATCTTCAAATGTTATGTATATTCAACACCGCTATTAAGTGGCTCTGACGCCTCGACAATGAAGAAGCAATTTATTTTTTATATCCCTTACAAGGACGTTGCATCAGCATTGTCAGCTGCTGTTGATATAATAGGAAAGATTACGCTCAGTAGTTTGCCATTGCCTTCTGAGCGACCGGCTCACATACCCCTAAGTTACCAACGCGGCGAGAACCGCTACCGATTCTCGCACAGATTACGTTACTCATAAGAATATACGAGATTACGGAGAAAGACGTTAACCCCTAGGCCAGGGAAAGAAGCAATTAGAAAGTCGAATAGAGGCCCTAGAGATGTGGATATACAGAAGAATATGTACTTAATAGAAGCAAAATCATAAAAAAAAAACCAGAGGTTCTAGACAAACTGGGAGTGAAAATAGAATTGATAAAATATATAACAAAGGGGCATGTGAAATATTTCGTCCAATTTAAAAGACATAAAAGTCTTATAAAACCATATTGGATGGCAAGGTTGAGGGCAAGCGAGCAAGACGTAGACAACGATACAAGTGGGAAGATAACATCAAGAGATGGACGAGCATCAATCTGACAGAATGTAGTCAGGCGAGAGACTTACAGTGTTGGAGATGCATTGCAGCCAATCTTCATTGTAGAGACGACATGTGATTGATTGAGTGATTGATCGATCGATTGACTGATTCGTTAGCAGAGTGTATACAAATCTCTGTTCCATGTTTGCTGCTGCTATCATTACCTTCGATGCACGGAGTTCCTTCATGACCTTTGACACAACCTCTCCCACGTGATCCCCGAAAGTTAAACTTCTTTCAGAAGTATTCTTGGGTCATAAAATAAGGAGAGAGACATGGAGAACGTGACGACAACTGGGGATATCAGCGGTAGAAGAGACAGAGGCAAACAGAGAGAAATCATCCTGAACTGTCTAAAACATCAGCATGGACGAATATCAACAAAATGCATCCATAATATTAGGGACCGAGATATCTGGATAGACATGAAGGCACACGCTATTTGGCAAGACATTTGATGATGATGATGATGATGATGATGGTGATTTTAAGGGGACGAGGAACTTGACAACTCCTTATCTGGGATCGGCGTAAATCACCTAGTCGTTATTCAACGCACTCAAACGATGCCTGTATGTCTATAATGAGCTCCAGACAGGCAAAAGATAATTCCTATAAATACATTGCACTCTGACACCAGCTGTCATAACATAGCGACCCATTTGTTGGTAATAAATAGCACATAATAATATATTACAATATATCCACACGGTAAAAAAGCTACATTAAACCCGTACAGTCATCGGGATTGTCCAAAAACTAATCGCTCTCACAGTTATGTCACTATGACACTTTACAATCTCACTATCCTTTCTTCCCCAGTCAAAACGTCCTAAACCGAAAACCGCCTTGTCCTGTCCGATCTCAAACACACATTGTCCAGTCCTATTTCTTTCTGTCCGTCTCGTTATCCCATGCTCCGGGCCACTCGTACGAGTCCTGTTCACTCCATCATCCCGTCTTGTCATGCGTTGTTGTTTTCATGAACACCCGTCTGTGTCCTTGATCTCGGTTGCGTCTGTCTGTCTTACTCTGAGCTGTCGTCATTATACATTAAGGTTCTGTTTACTTCTGCCTCTCCTATTCTAAAACCGTTGTCGGTATATATAATATAGTACTTTGACAATCGGGCAGAGATAGTTTGTTGGTTTTGGAAACAAAAACAATGAAATACAGATATTCTAGAAAAAAAAAATAACTGTGCATGAGAAGTGAGTTGATAAAATAAATAACTAAGGGAAGTGAACTATTCCGACCATGTTAAAAGACAACACGCTTATAAAAACCATACTGGAGGATGGTGTTGAAGGCAAGTGAGTAAGAGGTAGATAACGATACAAGTTGGAAGATAACATCAAGAGATAGAAAAACAGAAATCTGACAGAATGTACAAAAAGCCGAGAGACAGTGTGGGGATCCATTACAGCCAACCTTCATTGTGGAGACGGCACCTGATTTATTAAGTTAATCGTGTTCTCTCCCAACAGCAACCTGCCATTGATGATAATTCCATGTACCCAATTCTCAACAGCTTTGTTAGTTAACTGATTCAGTGTCGAACAAAAAGTAGGTATTGACCAAACATGGTACACAATCAAATTCACAAGTATTAAAATGTACATTTCCGTTCGATGAGCATTGAAATTTCTGAAGGTACCACGAAACAAAACAAATAACGCAATGGCCTTAGTATATCGTCCTTCTATCCAAATGACAGGTCACATTTGGCCATATTATCCCTTGACACTGAATCAGTTAAAGACAGGCAAGAAATAAACACACATGCATTTAGTTGGCGCTTTTAGAATTTAAAGAAAGAAGAAGGGATTAAGGAACGCACTCGGCAATGTTGACTTACCGCTGCAGCGAAGCGCTGTCATCATTTGTGGGTGACAAGTTCGATTTCCGGTAGTTAACTACAGCTTTGGACCCATTAGGGATACACAAAGTGGAGAGTGGAAAAGAAGAAGTAACAAAGACATTTATGATCTGTTTAAGTCCCCACTAATCACTGGTATCATGAAGGCTAATAGACTACAATGGCTGGGGCATATAGAAAGAATGGAAGATAATAGGGAAACAAAACTCGCTTACACTCAGGAAATAAATGACCGTAGACCCCGAAATAGACCAAGAAGACGGTGGAGAGATAATATATATACAGACCTACAAGCACTTGGAATCAGCGACTAGCAAGAGAAGGTCCACCAGAGAGACGAATGGAGACGGATTGTATCTGCAGCAAAGAACCTCAATGGTTCGCTGAAGAAGAAGAAGAACTACAGTTTTAAATGTTTATGTTGTCTAGTGCCTCCTCTAATAACCTACTTCTTTCTTCAACTTCAAACAATACATGTGTGTTTATGAATTGTCTTAGTGGCCTCAAAGGGTCGCCCAATTTATATTTCTGCGTTGTTTAAAGAGGACCACAATTCAGCTGCTCTGTCATAGTTCATGACGAAACCTGTATCCGTGCACCAAGTACTCACTTTATCGACAGCTCAATCACTGACTTTAAACTCAAGCGTAGTCCATACACGTGCTACTAATGGAGAGTGCACTGGACGTATTTTAGAGTGTAGATCAGCATTCCCTATTACTAGTCTCCCTCGCCATCAGGAGAACGAACGCACTCCGGTTTCTGAGGTACTTGCAATTTACGTCCCCAAGTCAAAGACAAGTCAACATTTTAGTCCAACTGACCGGTGTAGGGATTGAACCCCCTACTTGAGCATCAGCTCACAGGAAGTTTTAAGAGCGAGCGCTCTTGTCCATTGGGTCATGCATGCTGACTTCCCACAGCGGCCTGTGTTTCTGTACGTATGTCCATCCTATTTCTCCCCAGGCCGGAAACAAGGACACCCTTATCATCATCATCATCATCATCATCATCATCATCATCATCATCATCATCATCATCATCATCATCATCATCATCATCATCATCGGCGTCATCATCATCATCATCATCATCATCATCATCATCATCATCATCATCATCATCATCATCATCATCATCATCATCATCATCCAGTGACTTCCGATTGGCGTGGACGATCATGCCTCTCCACAAATTACGATCTCCGACGTCATGGATCAATTCGTGTGTTGACTCCCTTCGATGCCATGACACAAGATTGTGAAGAATAATCTTCTCTCGCTGTTTTCCTCTATCTCTCTTTCCACAAATCTTTCCAGTAGAGACACCTTTAGCAAATGTGCGCAGTAACTACTGCCTACAGTAATACCACAACACAAGGATTTATCGCCAGATCTTAGTCAGATGTGACTGAGCTACCGTATGACAGTGGACGTTGCTACCTGTTACTACGTTACTACTATGTGGGGGGGGGGGGCGCTCACCAAACCCACATTTGTGTCAACAGCTTCGGGCGGAGGAGTGCAAATGGGAGGGTATAAGCTTTATCCTAGTGCGGGGAAATACAACTTAAAGATTAAATGTTATGGCAGGGTAGACCCGTTCCAAAGCCTTCTTCGGCAACTGGTCTAGGATCAAAGCTTCGACAGGTGGACAAATTTAAGCATTGCTTTGCTGATCCGGCAGCTTCTTGTTACCTCTCCTCTGGAGTAAACAAGACAAGCTTAGAGAGGGATCATGCTGCATTGGAAACACATTGTCTGTACAATTCAGCCCAGCCTTTCTGCTATGGAGAGGATCAACTCCACCCCTGGGTTGTAATTATGCCTTCTTTAAAGCTCACTGTAACTATCATCTGTGAAGATGGCCAGGAGCCAGAGACGTCCGAGTGGATTAGTGTCACAAGTGTCTGTTGCGGCGAGGCAGGAATTAACTGCTTAGAGTGGATTGATGTCTGGGCCAGGGGATATATTAATAACTAGGTCAGAGTAGGGTCACTTTATAACTGTCAGCAACAGGGGTCACAATATTAGCTCGGACAGAGTGGGTGAACTTAACGATCGTTTCGCGAAAGAAGTGACAGTAGTAACTAGGGCAGAGTGGGTTAGTGTGACAATCGTTTCATGCAGGCGAGACACTATTAGTTAAATCAGAGTCTGTTAGTGTGACAATTGTCTCGTGCCGGCGAGACAATATTAGTTAGGTCAGAGTGGGTTAGTGTGACAATTGTCTGGTGTAGGCGAGACAATATAAGTTAGGTCAGAGTGGGTTATTGTGAAAATTGTCTGGTGTAGGCAAGACAATATTAGATTGCACGATTTATTGCCTGGCATATTTCGCTGCATCTCGTCAGGTACATACTGCAGAAATCACACAACTTACGTGAATTAATTAGATAAATCCTTCAAACTGAAATATACACATGTTCGCACAGTAATGTCGATTGTCTACCACGGTAATTTTAAACTGACTAACATGTGCCGACACACCGGAACAGTCCGGCTTCATCGGTCGGGAGACATGTGCTCGAGAGCGGTCACGTGGTTGAAAGAGACAGTGCCTTCAGTGTGTTGTTCAACACACAAAGTAGCCGATTGTTAAAGTTTGCTGAAACTATAATAATCAACCTTCGTAAGCCGTCCTTGTGCAAGCAGAAAGACATGTTAGTCAGTTTAAAATTACCGTGGTAGACAATCGACATTACTGTGCGAACATGTGTATATTTCAGTTTGAAGGATTTATCTAATTAATTCACGTAAGTTGTGTGATTTCTGCAGTATGTACCTGACGAGATGCAGCGAAATATGCCAGGCAATAAATCGTGCAATCTATTGTTTGTGTCTTCGTTATTCAAATTCATCACGGGAAAACATTGTTTTGAAGACAATATTAGTTAGGTCAGAGTTGGTTAGTGTGACAATTGTCTTGTGTAGTCGAGACAATTTTAGTTAGATCATAGTGGGTTATTGTGACAATTGTCTCGCGCGTGCGAGACAATATTAATTAGGTCATAGTGGGTTATTGTGACAAATGTATGGTGCCGGCGAGACAATATTAGTTAGGTCATAGTGGGTTATTGTGACAATTGTCTCGCGCGTGCGAGAGGAAAAGGCATCTACACCAGGCGAATCCAGACCATCAGTGGGCGAATGAACGCACAAGATTAACATTGTTTAAAGTAGGCACATGGATTAAGAATTAACGGGTGAGAGAATCGACTTTATTGCATCTGGTTTTATCCCATATGGTTCGGTCACTTCCCGCAGGACCGCCCGCTGAAAACCTCGCACAGTGCACGGATTCCACCGCTCCAGCGATAACACATAGGAGTCTCTGGGGAAAAAAATAACTCGCGAACCGAATGGCAGTTTCTCCTTTGCTTCCGTCTGTTGACCAGCCGTGTAACTACTCTAACATTTGCCTGAAGTCTAAAGAGATGATCCCTGCAAGGCAGATGGAGATGCAGGGAACTTGGGAGAGATTAATATATATATATATATATATATATATATATATATATATATATATATATATATATATATATATATATATATATATATATATATATATATATATATATATATATGACCTCTGTCCTACCGTTTTGATGTGTTTTTGTAGAAAGGGCGCGAATGTTCAAAGTTGGCCTGTGTTCCCAAGCCGCCCCAGCCTTAGATGTGTACCGGGGAATGTTTGAGTAAGTAAAGGCGGCCAATTTGATACTGACCACATCTCCATTGGTCTATAAAATGTGGGTTTAACACCATATGCCAAATGTGAGGGCATGTACAAGAATCATTACTTACTACAAAAATAGCTGCCCCAACTAACTCGCCTTCTCTCAGTGACCACTGTACTACAGAGATAGCTGACCCACCAACTAACTCGCCTTCTCTCAGTGACCACTGTACTACAGAGATAGCTGCCGCAACTAACTCCCCTTCTCTCGGTGACCACTGTACTACAGAGATAGCTGACCCACCAACTAACTCGCCTTCTCTCAGTGACCACTGTACTACAGAGATAGCTGACCCACCAACTAACTCGCCTTCTCTCAGTGACCACTGTACTACAGAGATAGCTGACCCACCAACTAACTCGCCTTCTCTCAGTGACCACTGTACTACAGAGATAGCTGACCCACCAACTAACTCCCCTTCTCTCAGTGACCACTGTACTACAGAGATAGCTGCCGCAACTAACTCGCCTTCTATCAGTGACCACTGTACTACAGAGATAGCTGACCCACCAACTAACTCGCCTTCTCTCAGTGATCACTGTACTACAGAAATAGCTGCCCCAACTAACTCGCCTTCTATCAGTGACCACTGTACTACAGAGATAGCTGCCCCACCAACTAACTCGCCTTCTCTCAGTGACCACTGTACTACAGAGATAGCTGCCCCAACTAACTCCCCTTCTCTCGGTGACCACTGTACTACAGAGATAGCTGACCCACCGGCTAACTCGCCTTCTCTCAGTGACCACTGTACTACAGAGATAGCTGACCCACCAACTAACTCGCCTTCTCTCAGTGACCACTGTACTACAGAGATAGCTGACCCACCGGCTAACTCGCCTTCTCTCAGTGACCACTGTACTACAGAGATAGCTGACCCACCAACTAACTCGCCTTCTCTCAGTGACCACTGTACTACAGAGATAGCTGACCCACCGGCTAACTCGCCTTCTCTCAGTGACCACTGTACTACAGAGATAGCTGACCCACCAACTAACTCGCCTTCTCTCAGTGACCACTGTACTACAGAGATAGCTGACCCACCGGCTAACTCGCCTTCTCTCAGTGACCACTGTACTACAGAGATAGCTGACCCACCAACTAACTCGCCTTCTCTCAGTGACCACTGTACTACAGAGATAGCTGCCCCAACTAACTCGCCTTCTATCAGTGACCACTGTACTACAGAAATAGCTGCCCCAACTAACTCACCTTCTCTCAGTGACCACTGTACTACAGAAATAGCTGACCCACCAACTAACTCCCCTTCTCTCAGTGACCACTGTACTACAGAGATAGCTGCCCCACCAACTAACTCGTCTTCTCTCAGTGACCACTGTACTACAGAGATAGCTGCCCCACCAACTAACTCGCCTTCTATCAGTGACCTCCGCCTGTCGTTGGCCATCCTCATCTTATTCAGCATATTCGCGGCTAATCTTTAAATATACAGACCCTTTTATACCCACCACGCACTAGTAGTATATGTCTATAAGCAGATATAATGCGTAGTCATAAGTAGTAAGTTGTTTGTGGTGTTTCCCGAGTGTTCAAAGAAGCACTAAATGTTGACAAGTTCATAAATAAATACACAAGTATTATTTGGCGTTCATAGCAGTCATTCACCACGTGTCATGCCGATAAACGTGGGTGTTCATGATTCGCTCTCTCACTCGATCACCAGAGTTGTGAATCAGCTCAGTATTCTTGTTTCGACCATATCACGTGGTCAAGCCATCCAGGTATTTACTTCTCTGCCTTCCCCTTGTTCTCTTCCCCTCGATCTTGCCAGTTGTCATCAAGTTCTCCAATTTATTTCTTCTCATAACGTGACCAATCAATTTTGACTGTCTACGTCTAATTTCTCTAATCAGTGTACGATTTTCATATGTTTCTGATAGGACTTGAAAGCTGTAGTTACCGACCGGGATTTAAACCTGTCACCTGTCGGCATTTGGAGGTTAATAATTTTTATTTTAATGTTTTCTAATGCGTCCTCTAGGCTCTACTTATTTCCTCTATTTCTATGAGCGCCTAACAATACGTGTGTATTTATTTATGAGCTGTCTTAGTGGCCTCAAATGTTTACACAATTAATATTTAATTGTTGACTAGTTTTTCTGTTTACTAATAACTCACCTCAATGTTACCAGAATGTCAGTTAATTTCACTGCAAATTCAATTAATGTCATTACACTTCAACAGATTTCACCGGAACGTCATTTGAAGTTAACTGCAACTTCGACATAATTCACTGCAACTTATTGAGTTCAATTGCAACTTCAACAAATTGTAATGGAACTTCACAGGATTTCATTATAACCTCAACACGAGAGCGGTACACCAGAGTGGGTATGCTCTTGGTGCATGAGAATCCTGCGTTCAAGTAAGCACGTTGGCAGTATTTTACGTATTTCTGCCGGCGTTGTCGCAGTATTACAGTCACTTAAGCCGAGCGAACCAGTGAGTATCTTTTTCCATTATTTCAGTTCTTAAATAAATAGTCTTCGAGCCGTGGCAGCGTCGCGCCTACTAAACTCTTGCCTGCCGACCCGTTGGTCATAGGTTTGAACCCGCATTAAAGCGGGATTTTACAATAGATCTAAGCTTCCAGGTCTGACACAGCCTTAAATGGGTGTCAGGAAATGTCTTGGGAATACTGACCATATCACTTGACTGCCGAATAAACTATAGAAATATGGGTGTATATATGGCCAATATGTCTTAGGCGTGTCAAAGAGTCCTTGTGTATTTCAGCGACTAGTGGAGACTAGTCTTTCCTTTTTCTTTTTCTATGAGCAGTGTGAAAAATCCCCTGCCGACTCGCTAGGCCAGTCGCAGGTTTAAAAAAACCCACTAAGGAGAGTCCGTGCCTCCTGGCTAGTCAGAGCCCCGTTGGCCCATGACTTCGCGGTCATGGTTTCCCGGTCTGCACCACGTGGAGGTGGGGTTGACTTGTGTAGTCTGCGGGTCATTGGCAGTGTACTAATTGTAATTTTTCACGCCTCCTGGGAGAGACTAGCCGATCCTAACCCTGCTGGCTGCACTGTCTTGCGCAGTCCACACCTTGTAGACCCCGGACTAAAGTGGGGATTATAGCAGCGTTTGATTTAATCAGGAAACACTAGGTTAAATGGTTTGGTCATATAACTAGATTACCAACAAACGGTATACCATAACAAGCAATGATGTACAGACTAATGGAAGCAGAAGAAGAGACTGGCCACGTAAACGATGGGTAGAGGGAAAAGCAGAGTCCATGTGAACCTCAATACCTGAAGCCCATAAACGGGCACTCTCCCTCCGTTTATGCTTCACCTCGCAAGATATAAGAGGGACAAAATAAGATGAGATGATAAACCGGCAATCTTCCGCTGTTTATGCTTCACCTCGACACCGCAAGATGCAAGATGAACAAGATGAGATGAGACTAGTTGAGCCGTTGTAGCTCATTGGTAGCCCGCTTACCTGCCCAATCTGTGGTCCTGTGTTCGAATTTCCCTCCTAAAGCAACACTGACAACCAGGTCGACCAAGTCTAAACAAGTACCAGGTAATAATATGGGGAGGGAAGGCGGTGTGGACCACGACACACATCGAGTGTCGATTGATCTATACACAAGTGGGGGAGGGAGGGGAGGTATAGCCCTGGACACGTACCTGTGTCGGACCGTGTTCATGACATCACTGTGGCAGTTCGCTGACAACTTTGCTAGTTATGTATTTCTTATGAATTGGTGTCTGCGTAATACACAGTTAACTGTTTAAGTTCCATGGGGTGTTTAATCGCCTTAGGCCAGGGGTGGGCAAACTACGGCCCGCGGGCCGCATGCGGCCCGCCAAGTGATTTTATGCGGCCCGCGAGGGCATTTAGAAATAACAATTTTTAATTCGTTTTTAAGTTATTTTGTTGAATTTTACAGAATTTCATATACCATTATGATGAATGTCAATAACAAACGTAAGATCGAAGATGAATGCCGTGTTTTTAATGATGAATGGACAACTAAGTACTGTTTTATAAAAGTTGGTAGCAAATCAGTTTGCTTGTTGTGTCGTGAGTCAGTGGCTGTCTTCAAGGAGTACAATTTAAAAAGACATCAAACAAAACATTCCGATTTCGGATACAATTTAACGACCGAAGAGAAGGAAAGGAAATGTCTTGAGTTGGTGAAAAATTTGGAGAAACAGCAAACTGTTTTCACTAAACAGTCTTCAATTCAAGATGCTGCAACTGAAGCTAGTCTTGTGCTGTCACACAGAATTGTAAAACAGAACAAGCCATTTTCTGATGGCGAGTTCATCAAGGAATGTTTGCTAGATGCAGCAAACATTATGTGTCCAGAACAACAACAAAAAAAAAAACAAATTTGACAACATTACTTTATCAAGGAGAACTGTGGTCAGACGTGTTGACAAGATCAGTAACAATTTTATGCATACACTTCAAGATGCAAGTAAATAATTTTTGTGGTACTCTCTTGCATTGGATGAGAGTACCGATGTACATGATACTGCCCAATTATTGATCTTTATACGTGGAATAAACACTTCTTTCAAGCTCACTGAAGAGGTACTGAGTGTTGAGTCACTCAAAGACAACCACAGGCCTTTATATATTCAATGATGTTATAAAACTGTATTGAAAGAACTGGGTTGGTTTGGAACAAGATGGCAAGTGTTACAACTGACGGAGCTCGTGCTTTGACTGGAAAAAATGTAAGTCTGGTAAAGTTGATAAGTGATAAGATTAAAGCAGAATATCCAGACCACACATTATTACCACTTCACTGTGTGATTCATCAAGAAAGTCTGTGTAAAACTGTTTTAAATATCAAGCATGTTATTGACCCAGTTGTCAGTGTCACCAACCTCATCAGATCAAGAGGACTTAATCACAGACAGTTCAAGTCATTACTTGACGATTTGGAAACTGAACATTCCGATGTCCTGAACAACACCAATGCTCGATGGCTGAGTCTCGGCAAGGTGTTGAGGCGAGTGTGGGAACTCAGAGAAGAAATAGTGATGTTCCTAGAGATGCAGGGCATTGCATGTGACTTTAATGCTAACATTGTCAATAAAGAGTGGCAGTTAGACTTTATGTTTGCCATTGAAATTATGGAAAAGTTAAATGAACTGAATGTCAAACTTCAGGGCAATGGTGTGTTTGCACATGAATTGTATGTATATGTAAAATCATTTCAGGCAAAACTCTCACTGTTCTCCAGACAGGCAAGTGAAAAAAGATTTTGCCACTTCCTTTTGCTTAAACAAGAAACCATTTCTGGTGAAATGACTGAAAAATACAAAGCCCAATTAGATGCATTGATTGAAGAATTTGGATGGAGATTCTAAGATTTCAAGAAATTAGAGCCATAGTTCAATATTCTCAGTTCACCTTTTAGTACAAGCCATACAGAGGACATACAGTTGGAGCTGCTTGACTTACAAGCAGATCATGACCTGAAAGAGAAATTCAAGACAGATGGTTTGCTGGATTTCTATGGATCTTTATCACAAGATTCATTTCCCAACTTGAAAATTGCAGCTAAATTTTTATCATTATTTGGATCAACATACATTTGCGATCAACAAATCTAAGAATATGTCTTTATTGTTGGACTGCAACTTGCATGCTGTCATGCGAATTTCAACAAGTAAACTTGCTCCAGATTTCAAGAATATTGTCAAAAATTGCAAGCAATCACATACATCTCATTAGAAATCAACAACTGTCGTGACAATGTAGTCGCTGTGTGTCTAAATTAACGCCATTGATAGATAATAAAGAATATTTGTTATAATAAAAAGTTGTAAAATCGTGTTAACAAATTAGTAAAAGTTGTTGTCCATATTGTCAAATATAATGTATAAGTGTATAAGTAAAATAAAATTGCAATAATTAGTCATTTATACTGCTTAATAATCTATAAATAATTAATAATTACTTATTGTGATAGGTTGCTTTAAACAAAATGTGTGTGTGTGTGTGTGTGATTATATATATATATATATATATATATATATATGCGGCCCGCCAATAGCTTTACATTTGTCAATGCGGCCCTCCGCACGAAAAGTTTGCCCACCCCTGCCTTAGGCGACGTCCCGTATCTGCCACGGGCTTATATACAGTAGTTTTCCTTATGAAACTCCCTTTAATTGTATACATAATACAGCGTGTCTGCTACCATATTAACAGCTTTTAAGCCATAACTGTTGTACACCCCTACTTCCTTATTTTCCGCCATCCATTTTTGTTGTTTGGTCCAGACCTAATTTTTGTTTGGCGCTGAATGAAAGAAGTTAAAAGACGATTAACTATCGCTCTTCAAAGACCAACACAACTGAATAAATTGTGGAGAGGGACAGATCGAACTACAAACATCAGATTTTTAATAGCATGCATCTTTCCATTACAAAATACGTCTGTGAGACCTGGACACTTACTAAACAAGCTGAACAGCGTATAAATGCATTTGAATATAAATGTTATAGGCAAGATCTAAGATTATCTTGGATAAAGAAAAGAACAAATGCATCCATACTTCAAGAGCTGAGCATTGAAGCAGGTTGGCTATTAAAGACGATAAAACAAAGACAATTGAAATATTTTGGTCATTTGAAACGTCGCGAAAGTTTTGAGAGAACAATAATGGAGGAGAATATGCCCGGGAACAGAGGAAGAGGAAGGCCAAAGAGAAGATGGGTGCTGGATGTGGCGGATGCTCTCCAGATGGGTGTATCGGACGCGGGACATCTTGCTTATGATAGAGAGGTTTTCCGGACGGTTGTTATGGGAACGAGTTTCTGCAAAGGACATGCTACTGAATGAATGAATGAATGAATGAATCTGTTCCATTTTCGAAACCATTTTCCGTAACCTGTGGCACACAGGGAAAGAGTGCTGCATTGCGTGGCTCATATTTCTTTAGGCTTATCGAGCCTCCATGGGTCACATGGTGAGTATCTCGTCGGCAGCATTTACTTTCCCGGAAAAACAGTTACTGATAACATGCAACGAGGCTAGATCGAGTCCGATTCCGTGTGATCACGTACACATACATCTCGCCCCGCCTTGAAGAAGATGGGCGTCAGCATCACCCAGAGGGCGCGGTAGCAAATTACACGACGCGGTTCATACGAGTGTGTTAATGACTGTTGTTTGTGTTCTGTCTGTCTGTCTGTCTGTCTGTCTGTCTGTCTGTCTGTCTGTCTGTCTGTCTGTCTGTCTGTCTGTCTGTCTGTCTGTCTGTCTCTGTCTGCCTGTCTGTCTGTCTGTCTGTCTGTCTGTCTGTTTGTTTCTTGATTTCCTTCTTTCGTTCTGCCTAACCCTCGCTGTGTTATTTTCACAGTATCGCAAACCGTAGGAGCCCAGGTCAGTGTTAACCCTCCACCCTCTTCCCCCACCCCTTTCCGAGAACTAAGCCCAAAATGAGAAGCTCGAAATTTCATAGGATTGAAATTGTGCCGGCCAGATATCGACATCAACCATCGAGAATCGATTAGTCTAAAAATGTGGTTCAGGCACCATATATCCAGTCCCCCACAGGCCAGACAATGGCTAGTGTATTTTTATGTCATTGTAATGCTCCGTGGCGAAGGTGTAACGAATGCAATTAATAATCCCACATACCGTTTTGGAAACACAGCTGCGGGCGATTTGGTAGCAGTTGGCTTTGCGTTGGTTTTCATACAATGGTATGAGTGCCGGTCGTTCAGAAAACAATGGCAAAACTACTGAACATAAACTTGCCAAGAAATCACAAATAGCAAAGAAAAAAAATGGATGGGGTTGACTGCGACGTCCGGTCAAGGATATGCAGCTGACTACTGTAATGCATACTTCATAATACACATTGTACACAAGACGCGTCCCGAAGCAGGATCAACCTGATGTTCTAGGTCGCTGATGTGCTAGGCTCATCATCCATTGCGTAGCCCTGAATGCGCAGAGGAATAGGAAGCCAGTCATGCCCTCATTTAGCGGGACGACGAACTCAAGCGTCGACACCTCGTCCGACCGCGCTCGTAAATTTACCAGCGTGGCCTATAAGCTATGCTACCTAGCCCGCTATAATACACGTAATGCTTATAATTTATATGTAAACCACTTCCACACAGTCTGCCTTAGGAAGCTATTGAAGATTAAATGGCAAGACAAGATCCCAGACATTGAAGTCCTAGAAAGAGCGTCCATGCCCAGTGTCCATACACTACTAATGAAGAATCCGATTCACTGGGCTGGTCGCTTAACTCGCATGCCAGATCACAAGCTCCCTAACAGAATTCTTTTACGGCGAGCTGCGCTATGGTAAACGCTCCCAAGGCGGCCAGAGGAAACGCTTTAAAGACACTCTAAAGATCTTACTAAAAGCTTTTGGAATTCATCTTGACACCTGGGAGACTGCTGCTAAAGACCGAAATTCGTGGCGTACATCATTACGCAAGGGTGCAGTCACTTGTGAAGAACCAGGACTGCAAGAGCTGTGAAGAAAAGGCTGAACAGAAAAACCACTGCAAGAGATCCTCCTCCTGGAACGTCAAGCATTCTTTGCCCACATTGTCAAAGAACATTTCTAGCCAAAATAGGCCTTACCAGCCATCTTAGAACTCACAGCTCCATACTTTCAACCCCACTGGGTGAAATGAATGGTCATCATCATTCTTGATGGACGAAAAACAATACACGTAATATATTTAATGTATATGTAAAATAAAGGCTATGCTTAAAAAATTGTTTAAAAGACTAAAAGAATCGAACAATGTAGCCCGGAATCAAACCTATGACATTCGGAACGAAGGCAGGTGGTGTGATCACTTAGCCAAGGCGACTCCCAGGCCATGCTTCGCTTTGAAGTCAAGCTTAGTCCATACAAGTGCTGTTACTTCTAGTGCACTAGACTGATTTTTTAGTGTGAATTAGCTTTCCGTTTTGCCTGTGTCCCTAGTCATCAGGCGAACCCACGCTGACTTCTGGGAGAGTTGTTATTTACGTCCCCAAGTCAAAGAAGGGAAGTGAACATGTTAGCCCAACTGACCAGTGTAGGGGCTGGACCCACTACCTCGGCATCAGGACGTTTTAACAACCAACGCAATTATCCATTCTGCCATGCTGAGCTCCACTATGCTTCGAGATCCGACAATTTCTAAACGTCGGACACAAGTCTGCTCCCTTGAAGGTCCAATCATCCGTAGCTAGACTGTCTAGTCAATGATGGTTGGCCCTTCCTTGGTCTAATGTATTAAGAAAGAAGGTAGAAGGAGAATCATCTCATCTCATCTGGTTCCTCTTGTACCTTTCGGTGTCGAGATGAGGCATAAACAATGGGAGGGTGCTCGTTTATTAGCTTCATATATGGAGTTCCACATGAACTCTTGTTATTCCCTCTGTTCATCCCTGACATGTTCGGCCCCTTGTTCTGGTTCAGTTTGGTCTGTTGCTGCGGTATAGAGTTAGTTGGTGGCCTGGTTATATGGCATAACCATTCAACTTGCTGTTTTCTAATGAAATCTAGCGCTGCTATAACCCCCACTTTAGTCCTGATTTCAACATTTCTGATTTCCTTTCTTCTAGACACGTGGAGTATTCTTCTCATGGAGCTCATTTCCTTTGTTAAGATTGTCTGTGTAATTCGGGGGATAAAGATCATTAAGAGAATAAGGCTCGACGACAGAAAACAAATAAGAGTAGACTTGTTTGTGGAGTGAGGAAGAGATGAGATTTGAACCTAGGAACGCGCCATCAGTAGATGAGGGTGCTAGCATAATGCTTTCTTCTTGCAAGCAACTTCGTGCAAACAAACATATCAATACACAATGAGTAAACGAGAGATTCACTGTCATTCATTCATTACGTGCCATGCCGATAAGCGTGGGCGGTCATGTTCTGCCATCTCACTCAATCACCAGAGTCGTGAATCAGCTCCGTGTTTCTGTCTCGATCATGCCACGTGGCCAAGCCATCCAGGTATTAAT
This sequence comes from Cepaea hortensis, assembly GCA_963921405.1. Taxonomy (NCBI): domain Eukaryota; kingdom Metazoa; phylum Mollusca; class Gastropoda; order Stylommatophora; family Helicidae; genus Cepaea; species Cepaea hortensis. The sequence goes on along the minus strand of OY992879.1, from coordinate 30,001,277 downwards.
TCTTGGTCTTCCCCTTGGTCTGTTCCCTTCGATCTTGCCAGTTGTCACCAAGTTCTCCAATACATTTCTTCTCATAACATGCCAAAAACAGTTTGACTGTCTACATCTAATGTCTCTAATCAGTTTACGATCTTCATTTGTTTCTTGAAGGACTTGTTCATTGGTTTTTCTATCTGTCCATGGTATTCTTTGCATTTTCCCCAGAAACCACATCTCCACAGCCATCAGATGTTTTTCAGCTTGACTGCTCATTGTCCACGCCTCACATCCGTATAAAAGTACAGGTTCTATGTAGCACTTCAACACTCTTGTTCTCGTTTCAATTGATACCTTTTTATTGGTCAGTATGTTTTTCATCTTGCAAAAGGTTACCTTCGCCATGGCAATTCTTGTTCTAATCTCTTCAAGGCATCTCCCATCAGATGTTATGACTGTTCCGAGATAGTTGCACCATTCACTTGTTTAAGAATATGCCCATTTACTTGTATATTCCATTGTGGTATTTATTCCTTCCTAGTGACGACCATAATCTGTGTCTTCTTACAATTCAATTTAACCCCAGTTGTTCACTGTATGCAACAACCTTCTTCTTCTTCTTCTTCTTCTTCTTCTTCTTCTTCTTCTTCTTCTTCTTCTTCTTCTTCTTCTTCTTCTTCTTCTTCTTCTTCTTCTTCTTCTTCTTCTTCTTCTTCTTCTTCTTCTTCTTCTTCTTCTTCTTCTTCTTCTTCTTCCTCTTCTTCTTCTTCTTCTTCTTTTTCTTGTTCTTCTTCTTCTTCTTCTTCTTCTTCTTCTTCTTCTTCTTCTTCTTCTTCTTCTTCTTCTTCTTCTTCTTCTTCTTCTTCTTCTTCTTCTTCTTCTTCTTCAGCGTTCCGAGCCATTGAGGTTCTTTGCTGCAGATACAATCCGTCTCCATTCGTCTCTCTGGTGGACCTTCTCTTGCCATTCGTTGATTCCAAGTGCTTGTAGGTCTGTATATGTATTATCTCTCCACCGTCTTCTTGGTCTACCTCGGGGTCTACGGTCATTTATTTCCTGAGTGTAAGCGAATTTTGTTTCCCTATTATCTTCCATTCTTTCTATATGCCCCAGCCATTGTAGTCTATTTGCCTTCATGATACCAGTGATTAGCGGGGTCTTAAACAGATCATAAATGTCTTTGTTACTTCTTCTTTTCCACTCTCCACTTTGTGTATCTCCAATGGATCCAAAGATGCGTCTTAAAATTTTGTTCTCAAAGGTTTGTAACAAGGCTTCTTCTCCTTTCGTTGTACTCCAGGTTTCAGAGACATACAGCACAACTGGTCTGATCAGTGTTTTGTATATTGTGATTTTGGTGTTACGAGATAGCGCATTTGATTTTAGTAGATGTTGTAGTGCATAGTATAGCTTATTTCCAGAGTTGATTCTAGTTTGTATTTCTTCCCTTATGATGTTGGAGCAGTTGAAGATTGTACCCAGGTATTTGTATGTTTCCGTTCTTTTAATGGTCATATTATCTATTTGTATGTGGCTAGAGTTTTTAGCCATTCCGTCTCTTGAAATTACCATATATTCTGTCTTATCTTGTTTGATAACCAGCCCCATCTGCAGGGCTTTTTCATTTAAGTGAGTCAATATTTCCAATGTCTTTTGTTCACTTTGCCCTATAATATCTATATCATCTGCATAACCAAGCAGCTTGGATGTTCCTCCAATATCACATTCCTCCTTTGCCTTCCTTACAACTTTCTTTAGAGCCAGATTGAAGAGTAGCGGCGATAGTGCATCACCCTGTTTCAAGCCAGATGTTATTTGGAAAGGGTCTGATTTCCTGCCTTTATATGATACTATATTATAAGTATCTTCCATGCATAGTCTGGTCATGTTGATTAACTTCCTTGGTATTCCAAATTCCTGCATAGCATTCCATAGACTATTCCTATGGACACTATCATAAGCCTTTTTAAAATCTTCTAAAATGTTATGGAGATCTCTTTTATATTCCCAATTCTTCTCGGCTATTTGTCGTAAGATAAATATCTGATCTATTGTTGATCTGTTTTGTCTAAAACCCGCCTGGTAGTCACCTAATATGTCTTCTGAATATGGTTTTAGTCTATTTAGTAATACTGCAGATAATATCTTATAGCTTGTGGACAGTTGTGATATTCCTCTATAATTTTCACATTGGAACTTATCTCCTTTCTTAAAGATAGGTATCAATAATGACTCTTTCCTGTCATGGGGTAATTCTTCTGTCCTCCAGATTTTTATTATTAGTTCGTATAGCTTTAGATGTAATGCATGGCCACCTGCCTTTATAAATTGAGCAGCAATTCTATCAGTCCCAGTTGCCTTATTGTTTTTAAGTCGTGTGATTACATATAGGATTTCTTCAAATGTAGGTTCTTCAATTTGTGGTTCACATGTTAGAACCTCTTCCTGTGGGAAAGTGTTACTTGGAGCTTCACAATTTAGTAATTAAACAAAATATTCTTTCCACGTGTTGCACATTTCCTCATTGGTATTTATCACATTCCCATTTTTGTCTTTTAAACCATATGTGTTTTGTTGGTGCCCTCGTTTCATTGACTTCAGTTCTTTAAAAAATTTTCTGGATTCATTTTTCTGGTGATTAGTTTCCATATCTTTGATTATATTACTCATATATTCTCGCTTCTGCTGTCGGACTATTTTTGTAGCCTCTTTACATTCATTTCTATAATGCTCTTCCTTTTGGATGTTGTTGATGTCATTTAACCATAAATGTCTGACATTCTTTTTCATAATGACTGCTTCTTCACATTTTTTAGTGAACCATCTGTTCTTTCTATGCGTGGTTAACACACCGAGACATTATTCTGCGGTAGATTGAATTGTATTCTTGATGTTCATCCAAGTTTGGTCAACGCTTTTCTCCAAAGGGTTTTGCAGAGTTTCAAGTTTACATTTTATTTCATCTGTAAATTTCTCTTTGACTGTAATTTCTTGTAGTTTTTCTCTGTTATATGTTGGGTGTAATCTTTGTAATTTAGTATAGAAAGCTCTCTTAAGTTTTATTTTAAATTTTGCTCCAACGAGGAAGTGGTCACTGTGGCACTCAGCTCCTCTATAACTTCTAACTTGCTGTATGTTTGATGCATTTCTGATGTTAATTAAAATGTGATCTATTTGATTATAGGTTCTCTTGTCACATGATTTCCAAGTTTGTTTGTGTATATCCTTTCTTTGTAGTCTGGTACTGCTAATCTGCAGTCCTTTGGCTTCTGCCAGGTTGATCATTCTCCTTCCATTATCATTTGAAATTGTATGTAGGCTTTCCATACCGGCCACTTTTTTATTAGTTTGTTCTCTACCTATTTTTGCATTGAAGTCTCCCAGCACAATCAGGATGTCCTGTTTGGGGGTTTCTTCTATGACATCTTCCAGATCATTATAAAAGTCTTCTTTAATATCATCTTCTTTCTCTTCAGTAGGTCCATGTACATTAATCATCGTTATATTTTTCCATTTACCTTTTATTCGTAATTTACTAATCCTGTCATTAACAGCTTTAAAGTTTAAAACGTTCCCCCATAACTCTTTTTTGATGACAAATCCTGTTTCTAATTCATGTTTATTTTGGGTGTTTCCTCCATATATTATAATCATTCCATTTTGCTCTAAAGTACCCTCTCCTGGCCACCTTATTTCTTGAATTGCTGTTATATCCATTTTATATTCAACCAGCTCCCGGGTTCGTTCTTCGGCCGCTCCAGCTCGATATAGTGTCCGTACATTCCATGTTCCAAATCTCAAAAGTCCTTTAACGTTCCAAGGTCGTTGTCCAGATAAGTCAGTCCGAATTCGAGGCTCATGTACCTGTTTCGTAACAAAAATGGTTTTTACAAAGGTGGGGATGTTAACCCCACGCTTCAACCCCCAACCTGGAGGACCAGGGTGTTTCTCTGTCTGTTCTCTACCCTTTGACCTGTCCGGCTTGGGAGGCCCTGCTGGTAGCTACGCTACCGCCGGCATAGCTCTCAGGGTCATTGAGAAACTCAAGCTCCCCCACCACGACAAGGTGGAAACACCATCGGGGGAGGTCTGCAACAACTACATCTACTAAATTTTGCAGGTCCTGTTCATTGTCTGCAAACAAGACTGTATCATCTGCGTATCTACTGCTATTGATGTATCGTCCCCCAATGTTGATTCCTTCCATATCTACTATATTTTTGAAAATATGTTCACTGTACAGGGAAAAAAGATCTGGAGACATTGCACATCCCAGTCTCACACTTCTCTTAATAGGTTGATATTGACCAACTTCATTATCAATTCTTATGGCAGCTTGTTGTTTCCAATATATGTTTTTTACAAGTCTAAGGTCTTTTCCATCAATTTGTAGATCTTCAAGCATCCTTATCATGTCGACATGTCTCACTTTATCAAAAGCCATTGGGACGCAGAGGTGTTTTCAAGGCACCAGGGCCGGGTTATATACTGGCCAAGACCTATTGACGCGTCCTCGTCGAGCGTCCTGGGCAACAGGTCCCTTCGGGGTCCTGGCCAAAGTCAGTAGGATCGCCGATTCCTCCGAAGTCGGAGAGCGTCTGCCTGTACGGCGAGGAACCACCAGTCTGCACACCAATAAGCCAGCCATGGGACAACGGATACTCACGCAAACCTCAGGTCCTGTATGACATCACACTGATGTTGGACAACAGGATGCCTTCATCCGACATACAGGACGTCTTGTTGGAGCTCAAGCCAACGAACACAAGCAAGCAAGCAAGCATCAAAAGCCTTTGTGTAGTCAATAAAGCAAAGGTGTAGATCTTTGTTTACTTCAATAGAACGTTCACTTATTCTTCTCAGTATGTACACAGCATTTACTGTACCTTTACCTTCTTCAAACCCACATTGTTCCTCTCCTATTTCAGGTTGTATTTTCGTCCTAACTCTTTGCATGATAATTCTTAGCAAAATCTTCGTGATGTGACTCATTATACTAATTGTTCGATGTTGATCACATTCCAAGTCTCCTGATATCTTTAAACTGTCATTTACTGCCAATATAGTACCTTGCGGTGTATGGCAGAGGGGTCTTTGAGCCTGAGGAATTAAGGCCGCCTGGCTAGTGCAGTCGCCGCGAACTGTGCAGGTTAGGATTTTCAGTTTGCCCCGACAGAAAAAAATTCCACGCCTTACCGAGGGATCGAACCCGGGTCTCCCGAAGGAGAGTCCCGCGTTGTAGCCACTCGGCCAGCCGCTCTTCGATTTCTTTGGGATTGCAATAAATACAGAATTACATAATTCATGAGGTATATCTCCAGTATCATATATGGTATTCCGGAGCTGGTAACTTTATCTATTCCGTGTTCTTCTAACGCATTAATCATTTCTGTTGTGATGCTGTCTGAACCGGGGATCTTGCCAGATTTTATATGGTTAAGAGCATTCTGAACCTCCATTCACTGTCTGGTATGACAAATTCATCATGATCATCATCATCAAGTGCCATGATGCTGTCATGGGCGTTCATGTCTCGCCACATATCTCGGTCTTTGGTGTTCTGGATCAACTCTGTTGATGATATTCCTTCATGCTTCCGTCTCAATCCATCAAGCATCATTTCTCTTAGTCGGCCTATGCCTCTCTTCCCCTCGATCTTTCCAGTCGTCATGATGTTCTCTTCTCATCACATGACCAAAGAAAGCTGTTTGGATCTTTCTTATTGCTGTATATAATGTACGTAAATTAACTGTCTGGCCTCATAAGTTCATACAAACAGATAAACAGACACTGAGTTAACGCAAAGATTCAATGTCTGGCCTGCCAAATTCATACACACTAACATATTAACAGACACTGAGTGCACGCGTTAATTCACTGTCTGGCCTAACGACACATGATCTGTTGCCTTTGAAGTTTAAAGCTGCGTGAATAGACCAGGAAGCGATGGTATCAAGTTCGAGTCATATGGCGCACGCTGTGAACCCCAGGGTTATTATCATATTAATTATGTTTGTGAGATCTGGCGGGAAGGAGAATTACTTATGCCTCCTGGATGACAGTAAAGTATTCGCCACACACATACTGACACCCATGCGCATATGCATAGACCTACCTACCTACCTACCTACCACCACATACACACACGGACATACAGACATACATACAGACAGACACACACACATTCACACACACACATATACCTGCCTACATGCCTACCCACCTACCTAACTACATAACTACCTACATGCAAACTTACCTACCTACCTATGCACGTACATACCTACCTACCTATCTACAAATAGACAGACAGACGCATACATGCATTCACACATGCGTGCGTCTTTGTTTTCGCGTGCGCACTTATATGTATGCATGAATTCTGGAGGAAGATAATTTGTGTAAGTTCTAGCGTACACCGCTGATATTGCCTTCATTATGAGCCCCATCTATATTGTCCCGGAGAGACTGGTTTCATCATAACGGACCGGTGTGTTTGTTATTTGAACTACTCTTGACCAATATCATCATCATCCAGTGTCTTGCCGGCTGGCGTCGGTGATCATGCCTCTCCAAAAATTACAATCTCCAACGGCATGGCTCAATTCATGTGTTGACTCCCTTCCGTGCCATGACACAAGATTGTCAAGAATCTTCTTACGCTGTTTTCCTCTATCTCTCTTCCCGCAAATCTTTCCGGTTATCACAACATGTTCCAGTTTTTGACTTCTCATAACGTGGCCAAAAAACGATGACTGCCTCTTTCTGATGTTTATCATAATTTGTCTTTGTGACGTAATGACGTTAACTGCGTCACCAATTAGCAGATTCTTGACCCAATGTCTCTGCAGCTTTCAATCTTTATGTTGTCTAGACTGCCATGTAATCTCTAGTGTTTTCTTTCATGTCTAGGAACGCCTGTTAATTTGTTTTGCTCGAGTCTCAAGTATATGGTTAGTTCTTTGCCCTTTTCCTTCCCGTCTATGATATCCTTTTCTGGTTGACTAAAAAGTTAAGTGAGTATAGGAGATGAACACGAAGCACGTATGGAAATGTCTCAAGGACTGTGATATCGGTTCTTGACTCAACTGAACTCAGTAAGTGTGTATAGAAGAATTTTTCTAGAGGCAGGTAGGGAACAATAAGCCCATGCCATCATAAAAATAACATGTCTGTGAAACCCGGACAATTATTAAATAATTAGGACAAAACATATCCTTAGAAGCTTCAGACATGTTTCTTTACTGAAGAATGCTGAAAATTCCCCAGACAGCCCAAATGAGTAATGTAAGAGGCTAAGATACAATGATGACTTGTCACAAACATCAGAAAGATGCATTCATCATGTTTTGTCCACGTTATGAGAAGACGAAAGCTATAATATATTGTGATAACTGACAAGATTTGTGGAAAGAAAGACAGAGGATGACAGTGACAGAACATTGTTGACAGTATTGTATCTAGGCACGGAAGTGTATCACCCACACCAGTCGGCACAAAAATTAGAAGGTAAGAAGAAATATTCCCTATTCAGTTACAAGGAAACCATCATCATACAGTCATGGAAAGAAAGACAAAGGAAAGCAGTGATAGAACATTGTTAGTTAGTTAGTTAGTTAGTTAGTCAGTCAGTTAGTTAGTTAGTTAGTTAGTTAGTTAGTTAGTTAGTTAGTTAGTTAGTTAGTTAGTTAGTTAGTTAGTCGCGGTTCCAACATCACAGAAACGGGTCGTCCCCATTATGGTCCGTTCCTATGCCAGTGAATATCACATAAAATGTTCCTCACTGCCCCACGTGAAAAGTGGAAAAGACAGGAGTATCGAACGAACGAACGAAAGAACAAACGAACGAACTAACGAAAGAACAAACGAACGAACAAACTTTATTTTCGAAGGGTAACACATTGGGCACGCAGACCCATCTTACATTCGGCCCTTCCAATCACTCATCTTTCGTTCATTAGAGCATAGTGCATTCACATAGGAAAAAAACATTGTCAAATGAATGTTGTAAGCATAAAAAATGCATGTTACCATGTTATGAGACAAATCCCTCACCCACCCACCCATCTATCCATCCGCGTGTCCCCTCCCCCCCACACACATCCACCACCCAACCACACACATACCCACAGGCACATCCACGCATCCCCCAACCAAAACATCCCAAACACACCCCCACATACATCATCTCCCTACCCACACACACACATCTCCCACCAACCATACATCCCCCACCCACCCACACACCCAAGCACACATGCATGCAACCACCCATCCATATCCACCCACACGCACACATCCTCCACCCATCCCATAACCTACCAACACTCACCCACCCACATATCCTCCACCACCCACCCATACACCCCAAACACTCAGCCAAACACACACCCCCCAACCACATTTCCAACACCCCCACACACACATATTCCCGCCAACTCACATATCCTGCACTTACCCACACACAAAACCCGAACCCACCCACACATCCCCCACTTGGCACACATATCACCCACCACACAATCTCCCCCACCCACACATCCCCTCCCACCCCAACCTACACACACTCACCCTCCCACACATCCTCCACCCACCCACTCGCCAACCATCCCACCCCTATCTCCAAACCCCAATCACACATCCCTTAACTACACACGTCACCACCCATACACTCACACACACACATCTCCCCAACCATACACACATCCTCATCCATTCAACACATTCCTCATCCAGAAACACACACCAACCACCCCCACACACCCCACCACCCACATATACCCCACCCACACACATCCGCCTTCTCACTCTCACACACATCCACCCATTCACGTACTCATCCATCAATCACTCACACCCACACATCACCCACCCACCCATCAACACATGCATCCCTCATCTACCCTCCTACCCACACACGCACCACAACACATCCGCCTTCTCACTCTCACACACATCCACCCACTCACGTACTCATCCATCAACCACTCACACACACACATCACTCACCCACCCATCAACACATGCATCTCTCATCTACCCTTCCACCCACACACACCCCAACCACCCAACCAAATACACATTCCCCCATCCTCACATACATCCTTCATCCACCCGTACATCCCACACCTCCCCCATCCCACATAACACCCCACCCATAAACGCATCACCACACACACATCCCCCCACATCATTTCCCATACACATCCCCGCTAACACATCTCTCACCCACACACACACATCTTCCCACCCACCCACACATACCCCACCTTCAAACATGCTCACCGGCCACACATACATCCTCCACCCACTCACATTTATCCCATCCACATGTCAGGGTCTTAAACCTGGCTCGTTAACCTAACACATGTGAGACAGTACAAGTACAACGTGATTTGACTTGAGACTCAACGACACGAAGTTTCGATGGATTTATTTACAGATCACGATCTAGAGATGATCATCACAATACATAAGTTATAACAATACACTTACAAGCAACCCACAGCTTACAGTCTATCTCACAAGATGTACAAGCACTCGACTTTCGGGCCACAGAACTACACAAGCCTTTCTCCCATCATACGTCCAGTCGAGTCCGAGTCCCAGAGCTGTCTGGCTATCTCTCGCAACGCGCCTGCCCACCTGAAGTGGCTTCACGAGGCCTGCGTGCGTCCTGCTTTAACCTTGCCTGACCGCTGGCTGTCTCGTCAACCAGCAACCTCGCAGGCAGGTAAATAATACTCGCCTGGCGGGCGTAACGATGTTACATCATCCCCGCTAGGGACTATTCGCCTGGCGGGCGTAACGATGTCCCTGCATCTCTGCTGGCAATACTTTAGACTCTGACATGCTCCCCCGGGGCTTCTTCATGAAAGATGTCATCTTTCATGTACACTATATATACAATACTGGGTTAATATTTTAACCTTGTCAGAGTCAACCTTTCTGTTATATACATTGGTGTAGAAATACCTAAGCACACACATTTTGGCATAGAAAACACATAAGAAATGTACATTGTATCTAAAGACATGTGGTGTTCAACCTTCAACACTCGTCAAGCTTCATCCTCTCGATGGCTGATTACCTTAATTGCATTATTGACCCAGTCAGATCGGTAGTAACAGCTTCCCAAGCAACTACCTCGCAGCCTTTCAAAAAAAAGTAATAATATGCTTTTTGAGACAAAAAACATCTGGCAAGACCGTAATACGGCTTTATATAAGCCGCATTCAACGCTCAAACTCTGACCTCATTTGGCCAGGAGTTCTTGTGTCGGTCTGCAATGTCGGTAACACTCTACCATGCCCAGTAGATGGCTTCTTGGCGTGTTAACAATCTGGCAACAACATGGCTATTTATACACCACATCATCGTATACATTTCACTTAACGCCCTTGGTGTAATAATGTAATAACAATTAAATGAAAGGGACATAACTTCAAAAATTATGACATATAATATCTTACAATAATTCTTCTATTTCTCAGCGTCATAGCTTGAAGTTTTTCCATACTAGCGAAAAAAAGTCGGTAGTATGAATAAATTAATCAAGATATGATTCTATGATTACACTAAATGAAAAATCTTAATACACAATTCGTGTATTCGAAATTATTGAATCGTAAATAGTTTAGAAGTGTTATAAATTTTTAAGCTTTTGTTTGTCGTCTGCTAATTTTGAACTAAATTTCTAAATCATCCGGAAGTACACACGAACAGCTGATGTTGAAATTTGTAGAACACGCTTGTTCCGGTCTGATGTAGTAAAACGGAATGTGCAAAGTTCTGATCGTTCATGTGTTGGTTGTTTCACTGGAAAAACTTCTGGATTTCGATTGACTGAAGTGGTGTAGATGTCAATGTTCAGGTCACACTTTCACACACGGAGTTAAAATATCACTGGATATGTTCCAATTGCAGATACCACGGATAAATTTGACAGTTCTCTTACGGTAAGTTCAGAGCGAATGTGGTACTGTTCTTGTTTCGTAATATATACAATTAATAAAGTTTTCTTTCTAACCCACACTACACAATTATTCACGACAATCACTACATTAATAGTAAAATAAGAAAACTATATATATTGGGAATAACCCCTATCACATCATATAGACATACACAGCTTTCGTGAACAAAAAACTTCACTGATGCATGGCTGTGTTGGTCTGAGTGTATTTTACACACTGCACTCAGACATTGGTGCTTACTGGGTCGGTCGGACAACGGGACAAAAGATCGGCAGTCGTGTTGGTTCTGCCCGCTATGTGTCGAACTTCAAAGCTGTAATCTTGAAGCTTAAGAGACCAGCGAGCTATCATTTGGTTGGAAGGTACACCTGAATTGATAAATCTCAATGGACTACTGTCAGACTCCACAATAAAATGACGTCCCAGGAGGAATCTGGACAATTTAGTTATACCCACCACTAGAGCTAGGGCTTCCAACTGTGGTGTTGACCAAGCACGTTCTCTCGGTTTTAATTTTCGGGAGACAAAGTACACAGGATGTAGGATGTTATTGTGCTCCTGTAACAAGACTGCTCCAATCGCCACGGAGCTCGCGTCTGTGCGTAATCTGAAACTGATTTGTAAATTGGGCAATTTTAGAATGGGATTGTATAAGCTATTATCAGAAAAATAAGATAATACTTTCTGGAATGCAAATTTTAGGCATTCATTGCTTACAATTTTCTCCGGTTGATCTTTTGTTAGTAAGTTAGTAAATACTTCGGTCAGTTCAGCAAAATCTGGTATGAACTGCCTATAATAATTTATAAGTCCCAACAAACTTCTGACTTGCTTTTTCGTAGTCGGAAGTGAGAGTTTTAGTATCCTGGACACAATGTTATCGTCTGTCGTGACAAAGCCATTAGATATTTTGTACCCCAAGAAGGATATTTCCTGATAGGCTATGTCTACTTTTGCAGGCTTTACCGTCAGTCCGTGCTGTTCCGTGCTGTCTAATGCGTTCAAATGTCTGTTCTAATGTCTTTATGTGGTCTGTCATCGTCTTTGTGTGAACACAAATGTCGTCTATGTAACAGATAATATTCGGTATGTCTACTAGTAGAAGTCGTGTCATACGTACGAATGTTGCTGGGGCATTGACAAGCCCAAATGGAAGTTTGCACCATTCGTACAGTCCCCAAGGTGTGGCAAAAGCTGTCAGATGTCTGCTCTGTTCGTCTACTGCTATTTGCCAGTAACCTTTTGTCATGTCTACCTTCGTAAAGAACCTAGCGTCTGTCAGTTCTGTCAATAGATCTTCAGAGTTTGCCATTGGCTCTAGATCTAAAAGAGTTATCTTATTTAATTTCCTATAGTCGACACATAGTCTTATTGTGTTGTCCTTTATTTGGATCTCATAGTCTACAGGTGAAATCTGTCTCGTCACTTTAAATGGTCCTTGCCAAGAATCAGTCAATAAGTGTCTGTCACTAGGTAGAAGAAGAAAAACGTCCTGTCCAGGTGTCAACGTTATTGTCCTGTTACCTTTGTCAGCATATTGTCTATATGTAGCACCAGATAATTTTAGTGCATCCTTTGCAATTATACAAGATTTGATGATTCTTTCACGCAATGATGTAACGTATACGTATGATGATTGGGTTTGAGTAAAGGAGTGGATTCCGTTAACATTTGATGATAGATGCTTAATGGGCCACGTGGTTTGGCGCCATAGATAAGTTCAAAAGGAGAGAAACCTGTACTAGCATGTGGCACCTCGCGATAAGCAAAGAGAATAGCAGGTAAATATACGTCCCAGTTATTGGGGTGCTCTTGCGTGACTTTAGCAAGCATATGCTTTAAATCACCGTTAAATTTTTCTATAATTCCGCTCGAGTGAGGATGGTACGGGGAATTGAAACATTGCTTCACTCCTAACATTTTGGTGAAAGCTTGAGTAGATGCGGCGATGAACTGACTTCCCCTATCTGATTGGATAGTGTCTGGAAATCCTATCCGTGAAAATATATGGAAGAAAACTTCCATTATGTCATTGGCAGTTATGTTCTTTAGCGGAATCGCTTCAGGCCAGCGGCTACATTGATCAATAATAGTTAATATATATCTATTCCCTCTTGTTGTAATCTGATTAAGAGGGCCCACTATGTCGACAGATATTTTCTCAAAAGGTCGACTGGCTAAGTCAGAAATTTGTAACTTTGCCTGTGGGTTTTTTCCTTTCTTTACAAGTTTTTGGCAGATGTCACAACTCCTGCAATATTGCTTAATGTCATTGCAGAATTTGGGCCAATAAAACTGTAATAATAATCTCGATCTGGTTTTAGCGTATGCCATATGCCCTGCAAGAGGTATATCATGGGCAAGATGTAAGGCTTACTTACAATACTCAATTGGCAAAACAGTTTGCTCTGTTGTAGTGTCACCTCTGGTATAATACCTGGTGAGGATACAATTTTTCAAAGCAAAATGCCATCTTGCATTTTTGGTTAACTTTGGCTTTTGGCCGATCAGATTAAAATATTTTGACAATGAAGGATCAGCCTTTTGGGCTGTTACAAAAGTCTCCTTCATGGTTTTAGGAGGTAGTAATACTGGGCTAAGCATTTCTATAGCCTCAGTTTGATTAATTTCATCTTGCATTCTATCAGTAGATCTGGTTACTGCGTTCACACATTCAATGATATCAGATGGTGATGAAACAGTGTTATCAATGATGTCATGAGATCCTAGTGCTACGTTAGCTACCATACATTCATTAGGTGGTACAACATTATCAATGATGATATTTGATGGTGATGTTGTGATCTCATTAATGCAAAGAGATGTTATGTCATGAGGCATATCATTTACCTCTGGTAAATTTCCAATTATAATATCACAAACAGGGTTTGTTAATGCTGCGCATTTTACTTTCCCAGTGAGAAAAGGTGTTTGAATATATGCCCATGCTAGTGGGTACTTTTCAATATTGCCGGAGAATGTTCTGCATGTTACGTGCCTGCCTGTATAGTCTGTAGGCATTATGAACGTTCTCTTCAGTCCAATCAGTGAACTTCCCGTGTCCCGAAGGACTGTAGCAGACTTGCCATTCACGTATCCCTGATGGATATTTATTCTGCCTTTTGAGTCTATTACCAAATTAGCTTCTTCATTGGCAATAGGAATGGACTGGCCGCATGTTAAAATGCCATCTTCATAAAAGGTATTACAAACAGTACATTTATTTGCGTTAAACATATCAAAAGCCTGTGCTGAGTTCACAGGGTGTTTCTCTGATTGTTCTTCATCTGATGATAAACTATCAAATAAGGCGGCATTGGCTTTCTTGGTCATTTGCCTACCTTTACAATCATGGCGATAATGTCCATACGCCTTACAGAGGAAACATTTACGCAAATTTCTAAAGGATTTACGCTCCTTATCTTGTCTGTTTACGATGTTCTGTAAATATGTAAGATATGCGGGGTTTTTGTCGCACATCTCACCTTGATGATGTGAAATTCTACAATATTTACAATGGTTGTACTTCTCAGATGTAGGCTTATAAGGTTTTTGCCTACTATAGGGTTTGTCATAGTTAGCCGATGCTACAAAATTGGTTTCAGTAGCTTCACTGGCAAAACAATGTTTGTTGGCTGTGTAATAAGCCGAACCACGCCTCTCAATCTGCTCTACACTCGTACATTCATTCTCTTGCAAAAACTTTGAAAATGCTGATGGAATGGATGAAATGACTTTATCTCTGATGATAAGATCTTCTAACTTTTGATAGTTCTTATCAATTTTAGCTGCTGAAGTCCATTTGGTAAATATGTCTCGGACTAAGCAGAGGTAGTCAGAGAACGTTTGAGTCGGTTTGCGGCTCAACTTGCTGAATTGTTCTCTGTAACCTGCCTCATCTAACATAAAATGTGCCATAATCTTTGATTTTAGATAATGGTAATCTTTTCTGAGGTCTTTGGGGATAGTCTCTATGACTTTCAGAGGCTCCCCTGATAAACTTCTCTTATAAACTATATTCCATTCAGACAATGGGACCTGGTAATGGTCCATTAAAGTTTCAAAATTTTGGGTGAAGGCTGCAATGCAGTCACCCGAGGTATAATTTCTTACGATACCTTGATATTTCTTGTACTGGTTTTCTTTCTCCAGTCTCTCAGATTTCTTAGACTCTTTGTTTATCGCAGTCTCAGTATCAAGTTGTTTGATTTTTAATTGCATTTCCAGCTCTTCCCGTTTACGTTGAGCTGCTATCTCTGCCTTTTTCAGTTCAATATCTAACTCAGCTTGTTTTAAGGCTGTCTCTGCTTGCTTGGCAGCTCTTTCAGTCTCTGCCTGCTTTAATGCTCTTTCAGCTGCTCTTTCATCGCGTTCATTAGCTTTCTCCTGTACTAGGAGGTGTTCAGAGTATTTTCTTTCACTCCACTTTGTTAATTCGTCACCTGTCAACTTTAACTTCAACCCCATATCGATGAAATCATTTAATGACGACATGATGGAAAATGCAAATGAAATATCAGACACACAGTTTATTACAAGTTGTTAGTAACGTGAACAATTTACAATTGTGTTCTATTTACAATATGTGCCTAAATTTGCATCCGAAAGTATATAGAAAGAAAAATATACTCAAGTGTCTTGGATGCGGTGAAGAACGGTTGAAATTCGGACTAGGAACTGTAGGGTCGCTACTTCAAACCACCAATGACCTCTACGGGCAAGGGTTTCAGATGGCACAGAAAACCTGCTTTGTTTTTGGAGGAAATAAATTAGCGTCTATTTGATGTGGTGTGTATGCTTGTCACTAAGTTTTGGTTAGGTTTGTATGGCGTTGAGTGTAATTGTAGGTCGTAATGTTGTCCGTCAACAATTTTTTTTTCAAAATCACAAGTTACTTTCTTTCCGAAACTTTCTGCTTTACACAATTCACTTTACAAAGACAAGCTGACTATATCTCAACACTCTACAACATTGATGACACATCACTTACATTAAGATGACATTCAGTAAGGACATAGACATCAAGTTTACAAGATGGCGACAAGGTTACAATTGCGACAACTTCACAATGTCGACAAGGTCAAAACGGTGTCAAGTTCCACAATCACAAATGTTTTACACGTTTACAAGATCAAACAATATGTATGTACTTTACGTTCACATTTAGTCTCCATGTTTAAACAATGTAATAATATATATCACAATGAGCCTTCACAATCACATTTAAATGTACTCTAAAGTTGGACAAAAATTTCTAAGTTCACACATCTAGGTTTTAAATGTTAATTACTTAAACCACGTTCATTTTAAAGCCGGACGAATGCCCCCACGTCCACACATGTCAGGGTCTTAAACCCGGCTCGTTAACCTAACACATGTGAGACAGTACAAGTACAACGTGATTTGACTTGAGACTCAACGACACGAAGTTTCGATGGATTTATTTACAGATCACGATCTAGAGATGATCATCACAATACATAAGTTATAACAATACACTTACAAGCAACCCACAGCTTACAGTCTATCTCACAAGATGTACAAGCACTCGACTTTCGGGCCACAGAACTACACAAGCCTTTCTCCCATCATCCGTCCAGTCGAGTCCGAGTCCAAGAGCTGTCTGGTTATCTCTCGCAACGCGCCTGCCCACCTGAAGTGGCTTCACGAGGCCTGCGTGCGTCCTGCTTTGTCCTTGCCTGACCGCTGGCTGTCTCGTCAACCAGCAACCTCGCAGGCAGGTAACTAATACTCGCCTGGCGGGCGTAACGATGTTACAACATCCCCGCTAGGGACTATTCGCCTGGCGGGCGTAACGATGTCCCTGCATCTCTGCTGGCAATACTTTAGACTCTGACACCACACTCACACACTCAGACCCACACAGACATATCCCATTCACAGACACACCCCCAAACAAACAACAGCCCTCTCAGGCACACTGTGCATAATTCCGCCGCCAGAATGTCACCACAAAAGTCCTCTACGAAACATACAGTTCATCCTTGATGGAAATGGCAGTCACTTTCCCAACCAGATGTTCACCTACAAAGTCTCTATGTTTCTAGATGTTGTTCCGTCAACAAAGTTCTTTCCGTCTCTGGATAGAACATTGTTGACAATCATATATCTAGGCATGGATTGTATCGCCCACACCAGTCGAAAAGGCATTGGATGGTGAGAAGAATTATTCTCTGTTCAATTACAAGGACAATATAATCATACATTTGCAATGCTTTGCAGAACGTCGCTCTCATCCTGGGCCATTATCTCCATACTTTGCCGGCCCCGCTGCTTCATGCACTTTTACACCCAGGTTGTCTTCAATGTCCTGTGCCCATCTTTCTTCAACGTCCCGTGCCCATCTGCCTTCAACGTCCTGTTTCAATCGTCGTGTTGTCCTCGTCTTCCAGAATCAAGCCTCCCATCTCCAAAGCACTGTGGCGTTTCACGTGGCCAAACTATTTCAGTGTCCGAGACATGTCGTTCTTTAGGAACCAGCTTTCTTCCAGGTTCAATTTTCAACATTCATATCTTGTCAAAAGTCAGTAACCCCCACCCCCCCCCACCCCAACCCCCGTTTGATCGCTTTGAACTCGAGCGTAGTCAACACAGGACTGGTATATTGCGTGTAGGCTAGCTTTCCCTTTTACCATCGCGCTCGCCCTTAAACTTCCGGTGTGCTGATGCTGAGGTAGCATGTTCACCCCCTACAACTAAATTGTTGACTTCTTGTCTTTGACGTAAATTACAAGTATCTCAGAAGTCGAAGTGGGTTCGCCTGATGGTGGGAGACACTGGTACTAAGGAAAGCAAATCCACACGCAAAAATCAGACCGGTACTCTCAATGTAGTAGCATATGTATGGACTACGCTTGAGGTCAAAGTTAGCGCATGTTGTGTTTCAACGACACGAAGCCCATAAATTCAACGGGCAAGACGGCGTTTACCTGCAAAGAGTTGTGGAACATAATGAGCATGGCAAGGCTCGTAGAGCGCCCTGGTCATCCACTGCACCTTTATTCGTCTCCAGTCGTCTTGACTGGTCTTGCCATTGGATTCAGATGGACTCAGACGAGAGACTGTGGGCAACGAATTGCGCAACTCTTCTTCACTTTAATCCAATTCATCGCACACAACATTCTTCATCTAGCCATCTTATAACTCACGGCTCCAAACTTTCATCACCACTGGATGAAATGAATAGTCATTATCATTCTTGATGGACATAAAGTGCAATGATGCTGATTTTCATATTTACATCTCCGGGTAATTTACGGTGATCCTAAATACATCTAGGATTTACAGGCCACAGCCTGGGAACTTTCGGCGATTTAGGATCTTACACCTCTTTTGTAAGATGGAAAACATACTGACCAATAAAAAGATGTCATTTGCAACGAGAAAAAGAATGTTGAAGTGCTACATAGAACATGTACTTTTGGATGGATGTGAAGCGTGTACAATGAACAGGAAGCTGAAAAACATCTGCTGGCTTTGGAAATGTGGTTTCTGAGAACAATGCAAAGAATACTATGGACAGATAGAAAAACCAATGATAAAGTCCTACAAGAAACAAATGACAATCGCGCACTGATTAGAGAAATTAGACGTAGACATTCAACATTTTGTGGTCACGTTATGAGAATAAATAAATTGGAGAACTTGGTGACAACTGGCAAGATCGAGGGGAAGAGAACAAGCGGAAGGCAGAGAACTAAATATCTGGATGGCTTGGCCGCGTGGCATGGTCGAGACAAGAACACTGAGCTGATCCACGACTCTGTTGATCGAGTGAGATGGCGAAACATGACCGCCCATGCGTATCGGCATGGCACATTATGATAATGAAACACTCTTAGGGTTTACAGCTCATAGGCTGGGAACTACTGGTTAATGGCTACCCTAAACAACCTGCCTCAGAAAAAGTAGCCACAGCAAGTTTTGATTGACAACCGGCAGTCAGTGGCTGGAAGTGATGCAGTCGTGACTGGTTCATTCTGGTGCTCACCTGAACCTGTAAACTCAGCCTTCCGGGCGTCCTTGGGGCATTTCAAAGTCGAAACCTGGTCATAAAAGAAATTGCCGTGTGATGTAATGAGAGGAGGTTGAGGGCTTGAGAGAGGGGGTTGGGTTGTAAAATATGGGTTAACAGGAGACAAAGCTGTTAAAAGTGCATTAACATATTTAAGATATTGTCTAATGTTTAAAAGGGGTTCACTTTATGAGGGCTCCACTTGTTAACGGGCAAGCTTACACCCTAGCAAGTCCGCTAATGGGGGATGAGGGTTGTAGAATAAGTACTATTGGAACCCTAGATCCAAGGAGGTTTGCTGTAAGATAATTTGCGGTAACTTACAGGGTGTAAAAATTAACGGCATATTGGGAAAGGGGAGACTATCGTCATGTTTTTACTTTGTTGGGTCATGCCATGAAACCAGAGCGGGTGTGTTAGCATAGTTGACAGGAAGCTGCATCGATAATAACGTGAGCGCTGTGGAACGAGAGTTCGATGTCTGTCTGCGTTGTCTCGATAAGAGAGGAGATGACTGGCCGCCTCCGTGCATTCAAGCCTAGCATTAGTGTTGACGTTGTATTGTTAGGGGAACTATTGGACTATTAGTGTTGATGCTGTATTTTTAGGGGAACTATTGTACTATTGGTGTTGATGCTGTATTGTTAGGGAACTATTGGACTATTGGTGTTGATGCTGTATTGTTAGGGGAACTATTGTACTATTGGTGTTGATGCTGTATTGTTAGGGGAACTATTGTACTATTGGTGTTGATGCTGTATTATTAGGGGACTATTGTACTATTGGTGTTGATGCTGTATTGTTAGGGGAACTATTGGACTATTAGTGTTGATGCTGTATTGTTAGGGAAACTATTGGACTATTAGTGTTGATGCTGTGAGTGAGACCTTGCAGTCTTGACAGACCAAATTATATGAGTTGGAATGTGGCCAATATTCCATCACAATGCCTGTGCAGAGCTTCAGAGAAACATGTGGTGCCCAAACGACATGTTCCCTCTCTCGGCCTAATCTTGTGTATTCCAGAGGAATGGGTAACCAATACGTCTGGCACAAGGTAGGCTGCAGACGCTGGCGGCACAGCGTCAAACCTCCGAGACCTCGCCACCACGAGCAGATGGCGAGTGATGGCCAGACCCTGGAACCCAAGGGATCCGGCTTAGAGGCGTTCAGCCAAGTCCCACAGGTGAGGGCCTCGTACGCGTCCGGACCGTAAGGGCGCGTACTTCTGTCAATCACAAGTGTCCGGATCTGTGTAAAGCGTGCACTATCGTCAGACTCCCCGCCTGACTTTAGCGGATCCCACAACTAGCGGGAGTAGGCCCGCCGAAGATACCGCAGGAGATATTGCACGTCTATCGCGAGCATATCTCCCATCATTCCACTGTGCAGATCTCGCATCCGGCGAGAATAGGCCCGCCGGAGATATAGTTCGTCTGCTGCGGACAAATCTCTACCGAGACTGAATAACGACTGAACAATTACTATTAGTGTTGATGCTGTATTGTTAGGGAAACTATTGGACTATTAGTGTTGATGCTGTATTGTTAGGGAAACTATTGGACTATTAGTGTTGATACTGTATTGTTAGGGGAACTATTGTACTATTGCTGTTGATACTGTATTGTTAGGGGGACTATTGTACTATTGCTGTTGGTGCTGTATTGTTAAGGCAACTAATGAACTATTAGTGTTGATGCTGTATTGTTGGGAGGACTATTGAACTATTAGTGTTGATTGACATATGCCTGGGTCATTGACAGTAAGGTGAGTGACCTGGCTACGAGGAAAACAATCAACCCTGAGAAATAATGGGGCGGGTGTGAGTGGAAGACCCCAAGGGGGGGGGGGGATGGGGAGAAAGACAGTTTTAGGCTGGGGTGTAATGTTGCTGGGAGCCCAGGGAGGGGCTACACAGTAGGGTTAAAAGACAGTGGAAAACTTTGACTAGTCAGTGGAAGCGAAGACCGACTGAGGTTCGGTTCATGTGAAGTCAAGGGACTTCAGGGGAGTTGATGTTTTGACGCCGAACGAATAGGTTGTCGAGGACGTAGGAGTTTAGACTGACGGTGGGTCAGTTCTTGTGTTGTGTTGACCTCCCAGTGTTGAATAAAGGCTTGAACCCAGAGTGGGTTGGATATCATTAGCAGAGGCTAGACCCAGTGTGTGGGTTGTGATGTGTGAGGTCCAGCGGTGGATAGGAGCTGGATTACCTGTCGGGTGAATTTGAGATTCAGCAGGCCGTGAGAAGACAGTGATGTGTGCGTGTTAATGTTGTGAGGAGGATATGGATATTCTATGGATTATATATATTGTTTCTGGATATATAAATATGTTCCATGGGTCTGTGTTATTTCTGTATTAAAGGATTATGTGCGCCAAAATCGATCTTGTTTACTGACTGGTGAATGTGCACTGCGGGGGTGAGTCATAGTGTAAGACAGTGAGAGAGCTCAATTGACACACCAGGAGTATCGTTACCTAGACAACGACCAATATCACGCATCTATCATCAAGAGCTTCGTGAGATTAATGTTATTGTAACTAGAGTAACTATTAGACTATTGCTGTTGATGCTATATTGTTAAGAGAACTATTGGACTATTATGATTGATGCTACATTCAGAAGAGAACAAACTATCAGTGGGGAGACATTAATGCCACATAAGGTGCATGGCTCGTCCCTAGAACAGGGTTAAAACCTGTTTATTTTTCAAGGATGATTTGTATGTAATAACAATACAGCGCCGGCTTCCTGGCCTAGAGGTTAGCGACTTTTCTCCGCAATCTCTTATACTCTCGCGAGTAACGTGACAACGGTGAGAATCAGCAGTGGTTCGAATCACGTCGATAACACGGGGTATATGAGCCGGCCGCTCAGAAAGCAATAGCAAACTACTGAGCGTAATCTTGCCAAGAAATCAACAATCAGCTGAAAGATGCTGATGTTGACAGCGATGTCATGTAAAGGATATGCACGCGCGCGCACACACACACACACACACACACACACACATATATATATATATATATATATATGTATATATATATATATATATATATATGTATATATATGTATATATATATATATATATATATATATATATATATATATATATATAACAATACACCTCTACTGATTTCATGTGTAATAAGGTCAGACACTTAACTCTCTCATATAATGGCAAAAAACACACAAACAAACAGACACACACGGGTCTGTGTGCAAGATTCGCAGTTTAAAAAAACTACGGCAGGTAGAAATCGCAAAGCGCAGGCCTTCAGTCTGCTGCCATGGCAAAATGGATACGAAAGCAAACCTACCCAGGTGCGGATAGAGAGCCCGTTACCTTGGATGGAATCTATCTAAAGCAAATTTGACATAAATGTATGTCGAAATAGGATACATACACTTTGAAGTGCATAACTAAGTGTGACGCACTTCCATCGAAAGCGTAACGAAGAAGAAGAAGAAGAAGAAGAAGAAGAAGAAGAAGAAGAAGAAGAAGAAGAAGAAGAAGAAGAAGAAGAAGAAGAAGAAGAAGAAGAAGAAGAAGAAGAACGAACGAATGAACGAACCAACAAACCAACGAAAGAACGAACGAACTTTATTTTCAAAGGGCACGCTGGCCCGTCTTAAATTCGGCCCTTCCAATCACTCATCTTTCGTTCATCATTAGTGCATGATGCATTCACACAGAAAAAAAAAACATTGTCGAATTAATGTTGTAAATATAATGCATATTACCATGTTATGAAAAACGCCCACCGACACAACCCCCACCCACCCACACATACCTCCCTCCCACACACACACGCACACACATACCCCCACCTACCCACACATACCCCCCCCCCACACACACACACACACCAAGGCACACATACATGCAATCCCCCTCTCACACATCCCACACCCACACACATCCCCGCACCTACACACATCTCGCAACCCACACACACACACATTTCCCACCCATCCCATAACCAACACACACACACCCACCCACAAATCACAGCCAAACATACATCCCCTAACAACACATTCCCCTACCCTACCCCCCCCCCCCCACACACACACACACATACCCCCGCAAAGTCACATATCCTGCACCTACCCACACACATCATGTACCCACCCA
Organism: Cepaea hortensis; assembly: GCA_963921405.1. NCBI lineage: Eukaryota > Metazoa > Mollusca > Gastropoda > Stylommatophora > Helicidae > Cepaea > Cepaea hortensis. The sequence goes on along the minus strand of OY992879.1, from coordinate 29,978,149 downwards.
CACATCCCCATCTTACAAACATCCCACGCTACCCATACACACATACCCTACCCATCCCCCAACCTACACACACTCACTCACCTACACATCTCCACACACCCACCCACCATTAAATCACCCATCCCCCAAACACACATCCCTTAACCACACATCCCCCACCAACACACACATCTCCCACCCATACACACACATCCCCACCCACACACATCCCCCACCCAGACACATACATCCTCACCCACACACACATCTCCCCACCCATACACACATCCCCCACCCACACATCCCCACCCACATACATCTCCTCAACCACCCACACACACCTCCCATCCACACACACCCCACCACCAATACATACACCCCCTTCCCACCCACACATCCAGCACCCACATGCACGTCCAACAGCCACACACACACACACATATCCCCACCAACACACACATCACCCATCCATACACACATCCCCCACACCCATCCACTACACCACCTACACACACCCCCGCACACCCACCCACACATCCCAACCCACCCACACCCACACACCCAAACACATTCCCCCACCCACACATCCCCACCCCAACACACAACCCCACCCACCCAGGGGGAGAGAGAGAGGGAGGAATGGAGTTAGGGAATGGGTGTGTGGGGATGTGTCCGCGGGATTTGTGCGGAAGGATGTGTGTATGGGTCGGGAAATGTGTGGGTGGGTGGGGAGATATGTGTGAGTGAGGGAAGTTTGTGTGGGTGAGGAATGCTTGTATAGGTGGAGGATGTGTGGGTGGGTGGGGGTTGCGTGTATGGATGGGATGTGTGGGTTGGTAGGGATATGTGTGGGTGAGGGATGAGTGTGTGGGAGGATGTGGGGATGGTGGTAATGTGCGGGTGGGTGGGGATGTGTGTGGGTATGAGGGATGTATGGGGTGGGAGATGTGTGCAATGGTGGGGGGCTGTGGGTGGATGTATTGTTTGGGTGTGTAGGGGTGTGTGGGTGTTGGTGGGTAGTGGGATGTATGGGTGTGGGTGGGGATGTGTGGGTGGGTGTGTGGTGGTGTGTGTAGGTGGTGTGGCGTATGTGTGTATGTTTGGGGATGTGTCTGTGGTTTGGAGATGTGTGTGTGGGTGAAGGATGTGTGGTTTGGTGGGGGACTATGTCTGGGTGGTGGATGGGGGATGTGTTGGTGGGTGGGGAGATGCATGTGTGGGTGGGGATGTGTGTATGGGTTGGCGATATATGAGTGGATGAGGTATGTTGTGTCTTAGGTGGGTGGGGAATGAGTACGTGGGTGGGGTTGTGTGGTTAAGGGATGTGTGGTTGGGGGATGGGTGGGGAAATTATGTGTGGGTTGGTTCGGGATGTGTGGGTGTGTTGGGGATGTAGGTGGGTGCGGGATGTGTGTGTCGGCAGATGCGGGATGTGTGGGTTGGTTTAGAGAGGATGTTTTAGTGTATGTATGTGTGCGAGCATGTGTGTGAATGTGTGTGTGTGTGTGTGTGTGTGTGTGTGTATGTGTGTGTGAAAGAAGGGAGGTAGAGTTGAGCGCACACATGTCATGTAACATGATACTCTATATTTTGTGTGTGTGTGTGTGTGTGTGTGTGTGTGTGTGTGAATGTGTGTATGTGTGTGTGTGTTAAAGAAGGGAGGTAGAGTTGAGCGCACGCATGTCATGTAACATGCTACTCTATATTTTGTGTGTGTGTGTGTGTGTGTGTGTGTGTGTGTGAATGTGTGTATGTGTGTGTGTGTTAAAGAAGGGAGGTAGAGTTGAGCGCACGCATGTCATGTAACATGCTACTCTATATTTTGTGTGTGTGTGTGTGTGTGTGTGTGTGTGTGTGTGTATATTCTTATCTTTCATATTATCATTTTGAATGCCACTTCATTTTATCATGTATATTTTGACCACATATACTTTACTGTAGAGTGAGTGAGTGAGAGAGAAGAGAGAGAGAGAGAGAGAGAGAGAGAGAGAGAGAGAGAGAGAGAGAGAGTGTGAATGAGAAAGAGTGAGTGAGTGTGATAGTGAATGTGTGTGTGTATGTGTATGTGTGTGTGTGGTTCTATGTGTAGAAGCTTCACTCTTTTTTGACGTTACACAATGTATATGTATAATTTTCCCTCAATTTTTTAAATTTACTTTTTTGTGAGATGCTCACGGTAATCATTGGCGTGTATGTGTGTGTGAAATGTGGGAGTTTATTCATATTAGTTTCAGTGATTATGTGAGTCATCGTGTATGTGTGTAGTGGTTAGGATGTGTATCTGTGGGTGTGTGTGTGTGTGGGGTGTATGTGTGGGGGATGTGTGGGGGTATGTATATGGATGTGGGGGAGATGTTTGTATGGGTTGGGGATGAGTGTGTGGGTGGGGGATGTGTGTATTGGTGGGGGATGTGTGTGATAGGGGAGATGTGTGTGGGTGGGGGATGTGTGCGTGTGAGTTGGGGATGCGTGTGTGGGTTGGGAATGCGTGGGTGGATGGAGGATGTGTGGGTGGGTGGGAGATCTGTGAGTGGGAGGATGTGAGGGTGGATGTTGAAAATTTTGGGTGGGTGGGATGTGTGTGTGGATGAGGGACGTGTGAGTGGGTGGGGATAAAGCGACATCCTTATCTGAAATTGCCGGTCTCTCTGGCTGTGGGGTTACAACACTTTCTCTCTGTAATCCCGTTTATCACGCAGAGTCTCGCAGCGGAGCGAGAACTGAGGTGGTTCGACCCCCGCTCGTGACTTGCGGATACTGAGCCGGCCGCTCAGAAAGCAATGGCAAACTACTGAGCGTAATCTTGCCAAGAGATCAACAGACAGCTGAAAGATGCTGCTGTTGACAGCTAAGTCCTGTAAAAGGATACGCAAAACATTTTTTTTTATCTGAAATTAATGGCAACAAACGTGACAGAAGGCTGAGGATATACGCGCCCAACAACGCTACACGGAATGTGGGAATAAGGAAAAGATCGTTTCAACCCTTGGGACAGAGCAGGTTATAAAATATATCCTAGCATGAAGTAACCAGGAATTACGCCATGAATTGCTTGGTAGTGAATAATGTTTTTTTTAAATCTTTATTTGCACTCGCTCGCTTTTAACTCTAGCGTAGTCCATACACATGACTTATTGTGCGGGACTGCATTTTGCGTGTGGATTAGCTTTACCTATAAATAGTGTCCCTCGAAATCAGTCGAACCCACTCTGACTTCAGAGGTACTTGTAATTTACGTCCCCAAGTCAAGGACGGTAAGCCAACGTTTTAGTCCAACTGTCTGGTGTAGGGGTTGAACTACTTACCTCGGCATCAGTACACCGCATGTTTGAAAACACGCATTCCTATCTATTCGACCATGCTGACCTACGTGAATGAGTTAAAAGCATGAATATACAGCCACATGTCACGTGATGGAGGTCGCCACGTGATGTAGGTCGCCACGTGATGGCAGAGACTGAAAACTGAGACATGTTTGTTTTGATGCAGGAAAACTAATAGAGAGGGGCAGGACAAGACATCGAAAAAAGTAGGGGGCGGGGGCGGGAGAGAAGAAGAGAAGGGAGAGGAGGAAGAGGGAGAAGTAGACGAGGGAGAAGAAGACTAGGAGGAAGAGGAGGAGGAGGGGAGGGGTAGTAGAAGAGGATTATAAAGTGGAAGAAGATGAAGGAGGAGGAGTTAGGAGGTGAAGACGAAAGAGGGGAGGGGTATTAGAAGAGGATATAAAGTGGAAGAAGATGAAGGAGGAGGAGGAGGCGGAGGAGTAGGAAGTGAAGACGAAAGAGGAGGAGGCAATGAAGAAGAAGAAAAAGATGAATAAGAGTAAGGAGAGAAGTAGGAGAAAGAAGTAGAAGAAGAAAAAGAAGAAGAAGGAGAGGAGGGGAGGAGGAGGGGGAGGGTACTTGGAAAAAGAAGAAGAAGAAGAAGAAGAAGGAAGAAGGAAGAGTAATTGTAGTGGTAGAAGAAGGAATACACTTTTGGCAGTGAGGAGCATTTTGTGTGATATTCACTGGCACAGGAACGGAGCAATATGGGGACAACCCGTTGCCGTGAAGTTGGAACCACGACTAACTAACTAACTAACATTAACGCCTGTCTGCAGTTCATCATCAGTTTCAAACCGCTGGGATGCCAGCCACTTCTTTAGGTGCATGAAAAGGTGGTAATCATTTGGCGCCAGATCTGGGCTCTGGGGCGGGTGTTCAACAGTATCCCAGTGAATTTTTTGCAACAATTGAACAGTTCCATATGCGACGTGAGGTCGAGCATTATCGTGCAAAAGAACCTCGCAGCTGGCGGGAGTATTTATGTTTGCACTCATTATAAATCACTCACACGCAGCATCAAACACGATTTCAACAGTGAAAAAATAGGATAAAGCTAGATACTGAAACACATAAACATACTGCATATGCACATTTCCGTTTTCTATCGGCGTTTGTCTGCGTGGTCAAAACGGGACTTACTTAAAAACGAGCATCGTAAGATCGTTGATTGTGGGAGGTAACGAACCATGACCGCCGACGCTTGTCGGCATGACACATGACGGTTATGATGATGAATTTGACGATGACGCACAGGTTTGTAAGATTTTAAAAGGGGTGTCACACAATAAGCTACTTGATGTTTACATTTTAATTTGATTTCACGTTACCCAGGGCGGGAGTCGGAACCTGCACTACTTCTTGCTCAAGGCTACCGGAGATAAGAAGACATCCTGCTTCTCCTTTCGTAAGAAATACTCCTTACCCAGTCGCTGTTTAATAGTTAGTTAGCTGCATATTCTTTGCAGGACGTCGCAGTCAATTTCAATATTGTTTGGCTGTTTGTGATTTCTTGGCAAGATTAAGTTCAGTAGTTTGCCATTAGTTTCTGAACGAGCGACACTCATATCATTGTATCAGATCCAGCGCAATACGGTCTGCTTCCAAATCATCCTCAACTGTGTTTTGTAAGTGGTATGCGGGATTACGAATTGCGTTGGTAACAGTGCTGGTCCTGTAATAGTTCATTCATTCAGTAGCATGTCCTTTGCAGAACCTCGCTCCCATAACAACCTTCCGGAAAACCTCTCGATCATAAGCAAGATGTCCCGCATCCGATACACTCATCAGGAGATCATCCGCCACATCCTGCACCCATCTTCTTTTTTGCCTTTCTCTTCCTCTTTTCCAATGCACATACCCCTCCATTATTGTTCTCTCCAAACTTTCATGACGTTTCAAGTGACCAAAATATTTCAATTTTCGTTTTATCGTCTATAATAGCCACCCTTCTTTAATATTCAGTTCTTAAAGTATGGATGCATTTGTTCTTTTCTTTATCCAAGATATTTTACAACCCGTCTGTAACATGTATATCCAAAGGCATTTATGCGTAGTTCAGCTTATTAAGTAAGTGTCCAGGTCTCACAGGCGTATGTTGCAATGGGAAATACGCATGATCTTAAAAATCTAATTTTTGTAGTCCTCTCTATCCCACTCCATAATTTATTCAGTTGTTTTAGTCTTTGAAGAGCAATATATATTCATCATTTAATTTCTTTCATTGTGTCACCATTGTTGGTAATCAATGACCCATTCATTCGTTAATTAATTAATTATTTAATATTATATATATATATATATATATATATATATATATATATATATATATATATATATATATATATATATATATATATATATATATATATATATATAATTAATAATAATAATAAAAATAATTATTATTATATATTAATTTAATATATTAATTTCATTCATTCATTCAGTAGCATGTCCAAGGCAGACCCTCACGCCCATAACAACAGTCCGGAAAACCTCTCGGTCATAAGCAAGATATCCCGCGTCGGTTACACCCATCTGGAGATAAGCAATGACCCAAGATATTAGAAACTTTTCACCGTCTCCAAGTTTTCCTCATTAACATATATTTCTTTATCCATAGTAGTTTTATCTGAATTAATTATCTTTGTCTTTGCTATTTTAAGATATAAGTTATGATTTTCACTATTCCTTTGGGATTGAGGTTATTAGGTTTTCAATATCATTCTGTGATGTGGATGGTAATACTGTATCTTCAGAATTTCGAATCTCTGGTATTTCATGACCACCTATATTTAGGGCACCATATTGCTCCCTGGTTATATCATCTCTGACATTTCTCATTATATATATATATATATGAGAAATGTCAGAGATGATATAGCCAGGGAGCAATATGATGCCCTAACTACATATACATATACATATAATAGTGGCTAATGCAACGGCTAAGGGCAGGAAAACTGGGTTGCTAACGACGCCCTGGGGTTTGACGACTGCAACAGCTGGTAGCCAACAGGGCCAAACTACATGTAGGACTTACCAAGTTTAACTGATTCAGGGCCGAAGGATAATATATAGTTTAGTGTGATCTCCCATGTCGACAGAAGTACGATATATCGCCAAACGAGGGTCATCGTGTTATTTGTTTCGTTTCGCGGTATCTTCTGCAATTGGAATGCTCCGTGGACGGAAATTTACATTATAATACTTGTTCATTTGATTGTGCACATTGTTTGGTCCAAACTTACTTTTTCTTTGGCTCTGCGTGGGATAACAAATTCTGTTCCAAACAAAAAGTAAGTTTGGTCCAAACAAACTTGAAAGACGTAAAATGGGAAGTAGAGATGTTTCACATTTATAAATTTAAGGTTATGGTTAGGGTCTGACTGACACCTTGCCGTCTTGACAGACAATAGTTTGTAAAATGGAGTTATACCTCTCCATAACACAAAGCCTGGGCTAATTTAGAGACCATGTGTTGCCCATTCAGCATGATCCTTGTCTCGGCCTGCCTAGTTTACTACATAGGAAAGGTAACACCAATACTTCTGGAACAAGACCAGCTGCAGAAGCTGCCGGATCATCAAAGCAATACTTTAACTGTCCGCCTGTCGGAGCTTCCATCCTAGACCAGTTGCCGACGAAGGCTTAGGGACTGGTCTCCTCTGCCATGACGTTTAGTCTTTGTTGCATTTCTTCGCATTAGGGTAAGGTAAGTACCCTCCTAAATTCACTCCTCCTCCCGAAGCCGTTGGCACAATGTGGGGTGTCGAATTTGGTGAGCGCCGCGCAACACTCGGTGCTAACAGTCAACTGTCATACGGTTATTAATATGGTAGCATACATGTTGTATTATAATGCAATGGCAACATTTCTGCGATTTATAAGCCCATGGCGGATACGGGATGCCGCTTAAGACGATTCATCATCCTGCAATAATTCAGATAAGGAACTGAAACAATAAGACCAAGTGGGGATCTGAGCATGAGACTCTCACGTAGGTGGTCACGTGAGCAGTTGCACAGGAGTGAGCACGTAACTAACTATCTTCACGGTGTGAACATTGCATTCCGGACCAATCTCTACAGAGATGTTAAAAACCACACGGTAATTGTTTCGTTATACAAATATATTCATGAGGCATCTGGAGATATGAAGAGGAAGAAGATGAAGAAGAAGAAGAAGAAGAAGAAGAAGAAGAAGAAGAAGAAGAAGAAGAAGAAGAAGAAGAAGAAGAAGAAGTAATGGTGGATATTGTCGCCCGTGTGTTGCCGGGGCCCATACGGGTGAGCAAAGAATAGTAACACTGTTGCCTACCAAACACGTCGTAAGAGGCGACTAAGGAGGCTATGGTTCCGTCGCCCTGCTACTGAGTGAGTGCGTGGCGCGACACTGTGAGCTATGAATTTCACGTGGAATGCTTTTACATCTGTCCGCGATTGTTTTTCGCGTGAACTGCATGTTCGTAGCGATGACGGCCGGCTGTTGCTGGATTGACTGGTTTGCCTTTTCGGTTCACGTGTGCATTTTTCAGGAGACTCCTGGGAGTCGTCGCTGCAGCTATGGAGTTTGTGCTTTGTGCAGCGCTTTCGGTGGGTCGCCCTGCAGAAAGAGACCGAACCATATGGGATAAAACCCCGGTCAATGAAGTCTTTCTGGTGACTGCTGTTTTCATCTACGATGAACTGTATTTTTCGTGGAGGACTTTTGTGTTGGCATTCTGGCGGCGGCATTATGCACATTGTACCTGTGCGGGCTGTTGGCTTGCCGACACTCCTGTCTATTCCATTGTTCACATGGGGCAGTGAGGAGCATTTTGTGATATTCACTGGTACAGGAACGGAGCAATATGGGGACGACCCGTTGCCGTGAAGTTGGAACCGCGACTAACTAACTAACTAACTAACTAACTAACTAACTAACTAACTAACTAACTAACTAACTAACTAACTAACTAATTGTCGCGGTTTTTGTTGTTGTTGTAGTAATGGCTGTTGTTGTTGCAGTAGTAGTTGTAGTTATGGTAGTAGTAATAGTAGTGGTAGTTGTTGTAGTAGTACTAGTTGTTGTAATAGTATTAGTATGAGCAGTTGTGGTAATATTTGTATCAGTATTAATTGTAGTGGTTGTAGTTGTAGTAGTAATAGTAGTAGCAGTATTATTAGTAGATATTGTAATAATAGTAATAGTGGTAGTTGTAGCAGCAGCATCAGCAGTAGTAGTAGTAGTAGTAGTAGTAGTAGTAGTAGTAGTAGTAGTAGTAGTAGTAGTAGTAGTAGTAGTTGTTGTTGTTTTTGTTGTAATAGTAATAGCAGTAGTAGTAGTAGTGGTAGTAGTAGTAGTAACTGTAGTAGAGTAGTAGCCATAGTGGTGTTAGTAGTAATAGTAGTAGTAGTAGAGTAGTAGTAGCAGCAGCAGCTGCAGCAGCAGTAGAAGAAGCAACTGTAGTAGAGTAGCAGACATAGTCGCAGTAATAGCTGAAACAGCAGTGACAAACCGCTTATGACATGACAAGCCAACTTCTCTTCACACCTCCCTGTGCGTATAGGGACTTGGAAATTAACGCCATCATGATATTTATACAGTGGTTTCTCGCCAGAGAAACTACACTGAAGAGTTTACCTTGGAAGGTAATACCATTATGATGTTTACATAGTGATTTCTCTCCACACAAACTACCCGGAAAAGTTTACCGTTGAATGTAATACCATCATGATATTTCCATAGTGGTTTCTTCCCGTACACATTGCCCTGAAGAGTTTACCTTTGAAGGTAATATTACCATTATGATGTTTTCATAGTGGTTTCTCCCTGTACAAACTACCCGGAAGAGTTTACCTTTGAAATTAATATCATCATGATGTTTTCATAAAGGTTTCTCACCGTCCCCACGGCCACTTGCTGCTAAACCTCTGTGACAGAAGGATTTCAGGCGATCCCTTACGAATCTCTGGAAAAGTCAACAAAGCCAGAGACACCAAATTCATAGAACCTTTCACGACGGTATGTTGCAATAATGGAACATCTTGGCTGAATCACCACCAGCGGCCTGCGTGATGTTGACCACACCACCCATCGAGTGCCAAATGGTCTATAAAGTGTCGGGCTAGCACCATATACCCAATGCCATCAAACGTGTGTGAAATGGACCTTAATTGACCTTTATAAACCCGTATCCCCCAAAAGAGTTACATTTTCTAGTCGTTTTAGTGCGTTCTCGCGTTTACACCGCCACCTTTATTTCCCAGCCACGCTTCCTGGCACCTATTCTAAACTGGGTCGATACTGGAGCACATGCCTATTTTTAAAATCCCCATTGATGCGAATTCGAACCCATGTATACCAGCCTGATAGGTCATCATCTAGCCACATGGCTAGGCGACTCCTTGCTGTGTATATAGCGCCATTGAAATTAATACCATCATGATGGGGATATTTTTAAACAAGTGAATCAGTACAGCCATCTCGGAACAGTCATATCATTTGATGGGAGGTGCATTGAAGAGATTAGAACAAGATTTGCTATGGAAAAGGTATCTTTTGCAACATGGAAAGCATGTTGTTCAATAAAATGATGACAACTGCAACGGGAAAAAGAGCGTTGAAGTGTTATACAGAACCTTTACTTTTGTATGGATGTGAAGTATGGGAAATAAGCAGACAAGCTGAGAAATATATAATGGCAGTGGAAATGTGGTTTCTGAGGAAAATGCAAAGAATACAATGGACAGAGAGAAAAACCAATGAGCAAGTCCTACAAGAAACATATTAAAATCCGTAAATTGATTGCAGAAATTAGACGCAGTGAGTCAAAATCTTTTGGGCACGTTATGAGAAGAAATAAACTATAGAACTTGGAAAAACTTGCAAGATTGAGAGGATAAGAACAAGAGGAAGGCAGAAAAGTAAATATATGGATGGCTTGACCGCATGACATGGTGGAGACAAGAACACGGAGCTGATCCACGACTCTGGTGATAATGTAAGATGGCGAAACATAACCGCCCACGCTTATCGGCATGGCACATGATGATGTTGATGATAATGATGTTTACATAGTGGTTTTTCCCACCACCGGCAACGCTTCCCCCACAGCCAGCTGTTACTAAACTCCCGTGACTGGAGGATTTCACGCCACCCTTTACTAACTACCCGAAAAGCTAATGAACCCGGACACTTAAGTATTCATAGAACTTCACATGACGACGCGCTACATTAATGGAACAAATTGGCGGAATTCCCCGTTCTATGAATATGATCTAGACCGCAACGTTGATGACGATGTATCACTCACAGCCGTTAATAATACATGACATCACATGCACAATAAGTACACCGTTAAAATATGGCATATCAATATGTTATTTTACCATTACAACAAGCAATGATGTACAAACCAAATGGAAGAAGAAGAAGAGGCCGGCCACGTAAACGATGGACAGAGGGAATAACAAGAGTCAATGGAAATCTCGATATATGAAGCCATTAACCGGGCACTCTCCCGCTGTTGTGCTTCACCTCGACACCGCAAGGTACAAGAGGAACAAGATGAAATGAGATGAGATTAGACGAAGTGAGATGAGATGAACGAACGAACGAACGAACGAACAAACTTTATTTTCAAAGGGTTAAGAATTGGGCACGCAGGCCCGTCTAACATTCTGCTCTTCTATCACTCTCTTTCATACATTATTTCATTCACACATCATTCAAGGCTAACAGAGAACAACAACAATATAAAAGATATGCATTATAAAGGCATGGGCAAAATGCGAACATCAAAACTACACGACACAGTAATATTAGATAATGGTCTGACACTTGTTGTTAGCCATGTGGAATATACTGGCCTACCAAAAGGTTACCGGCTGTTATACTAGGGTTTTGTTATTATTATTATTATCTCTATTATTAAGTGGGAATGTAATCCATATTGAGATAGTGTTCGAATAATTTGCGATTATATGAAAAGGGATTGGTGATGTCTTTGATTTCTTGTGGAAGATTGTTCCACAGCTGAGCTGCAGAGTACGTTAAGCTTCTTTTGTATAAGTCAATCCTAGGCTTCGGAATGTGTAATATATTCAAACGTTTACTGTGTCTAGCATTATATTTAAACAATGGCCAAAGGTAATTTGGGGCATTCCGATGCAGGATTTTGTGAATGAGTTTAGCTTTATTGAAAAGCAGGCGTTTACGGAGTGGTAGTAACTGAAGGCGTTTATACAGGCTAGGATTGTCAGTTAAATGTTTGCTATAAATTAGACTCATGGCCCGTTTCTGGAGTGAGTAAAGTCGCTTGATGTTTGAATTAGAACAACCGTCCCAGATCGTAGAGCAGTAGTCAAAGTGTGTCTGTATATGAGAAGTATAGAATAGTTTCCTTGTGTCCTCATCAAGGAAGTTTTTAATTTTGGCGAGTTGGTAGACTTTTTTCGCTGTTTGTTTAATGAGCACTTGAACGTGGGAATTAAAAGTTAGGTTTCTATCAATGATTAGGCCTAATGTTTTGTGCTCAATTACACTTTCTACTGGCATGTTATCGATGTGAAGTTGAAGTGTTGTGTGTGAGCTTAGAGTCTGAAGTCTTTGTCTGGTTGTTAATAACATTGATGTTGTTTTAGTGATGTTAATTTGCATACGGTTTGAATAGCTCCACCTAACTACATTATTGAATTCTTGTTGTAAAGACGACTCAAGTAAAATACAGTTTTCAGCGTTTGTGTACACTGTACAGTCGTCTGCAAATAGATCGCAGGACGACGAAAGATGCAAAGGTAGATCGTTAATATATATGGCAAATAGTAGAGGGCCAAGAATAGAGCCTTGCGGTACTCCAATATTGAAGGTAGTGGTTTGAGACATAGATTTATTATGTGATACTACTTGCTTTTTGTTTGATAGAAAAGATGATATTAGAGTGACTACATTAGGGCCAATTTTCATTGTCTCAAGTTTTTTAATTAAAATAAGATGATCTATCATATCAAATGCTTTCTTGAAATCAATAAACACAGTTCCACATAGACTGTTGTTGTTTATATTCTGGTGCCAATTTTCTATCATGTTTGTTAGGGCCGTATGGCAAGAATATTTTGGTCGAAAGCCTGATTGGCTGTCCACAATAAGCTTGTTGCGAACTAAATACTGTAATGTTACTTTATGGATGTGTTTTTCTAGTGGCTTAGATAGTGATGATAGTAAAGAAATGGGTCTGTAATTGTTCGGGAGACCATTGTCTAATGAACCAGATTTAAGAAGCGGGTACACTTTGGCGATTTTGAGAGCTGATGGAAAGTGGCCTTTGGTGAGACACTGATTATATACATAGGTTAATGATATACAGATCACTGGCGCAGCACAACGGAGAATCCGGTTGCTGATTCCATCTAACCCAGATGAGGTTGTGTTTTTTAGGTTACTGAGATAAGTGAATACTTCAGTGATTGTCATTAGCGGTATATCGGAAAGAATATCGCGGGAGCATCTATTCTCGCAAAACGATGACAATAAAGATAAGTTGCAAGGAGAATTAGGTATTGAAGCCTTCATCTGGTCTATGTCAGTTTGAAAAAAATCACTGAATTGGTCGCATGTAATATGATTTGGTGGTAAAGAATTGCGGAAGTTATACTTGTTTGTCAAGGTGTTAATTGCCTTCCATATATCCTTACTATTTGTTTTATCCATTACTAAGTTCTTAAAGTAATGTTTCTTTTCCCGTCGTATGGTATATTGAACTTTGTTTCTAAGAGTACGGTATGCACTGAGATCCCGCTTTTTATGTGCTTTATCTCTATCTCTCATAATTTCAAGTATTTCCTGAGTGATCCAAGGTGGCTTGACGTGGTGTTTTACTCGAACTTCCTTGACTGGCACATGTCTATCAAAAACATCAATAAAGGTTTTCATCCAGAATTCCAGAGCATCGTCCGGGTCAGAAAGCTGATAAACATGGTCTAGAGGTGAACTCAGCAAGTCCTGTAAAAATGCGTTTTGGTTGAAATTTTTGTAACTTCTATATTTTACACTTATGTGTTTATGTTTAGGAGTTTTAATTCCTTTTTTAGACCACGTGCAGCATATTGGGTAGTGATCGCTCATTGCACAATTGGGTACGGTGCATTCTATGATGTTGTCTGAGCAAGTTACATAAATGTGATCTATGACTGTTGAAGATGACTTTGTTACTCTAGTAGCTTGTTGTACTATTTGTTGGAAATTGTATGATGCAATTATATTTCCCCATATTATGTTGGATTTGTTGGTGTCAATGTTAAAGTCTCCGAGTAGTATAATTTCCTTCCCGGAAGCGAAAACCACATCCATCATGGCAGTGAAGTTTTCGTACCAGGCGTGTCCAGCACTGGGATTTCGATAGAGGTAGCCAATTATCAGGGATGTGTGGTTTTGAAGGTTTAGCTCTAACCAAATACATTCTATTTCGCAAGTTTCAAAGTCTAACCTACGGTGAGCATTTAGTAAATTAGAAACATAGGTTACTATGCCTGTCTCTTGTTTCCTACAGGGATCCCTTCTAAAAACTTTGTACCCTTTAATAGAGATGTCCTCATCTGAAATTTTATCATTAAGCCTACTTTCACTAAGGCCGAATAAATGAAAATTTTGATTAAGAATAGAAGATAACTCTGGTAGCTTGTTAAATAAGCTGCAAATGAGATTGTACTAGACAGCAAGGCTGGAACGGGGTTTCCAAACTGGAATAGATACGAGTAGTAATTATTATGCCAACCACGTATCTTCTAATTCGATACACGTTGGCAAGATTATCACTCGGTTCTGAGCTCAGCATGGCCGCATGGGTAAGGACGCTGGTTCTTAAGCATCCGGTGTGCTGATGCCGAGGTAGCGGGTTCAACCCCTACACAGGTCAGACGGACAAAAGTGTTGACTTCTCGTCCTTGACTTAGGGACGTAAATTGCAAGTACCTCATAAGTCAGAGTATGTTCGCCTGATGGCGAGGGGCACTGGCAATAGGAAAAGCTAAAGGCATACAACGCTGTGCTGTGTTCTCATCCTCTGCTGCGTGGTCGTTCGTTTGGAATGTTCTTTACATCGAGTTATGACAGATTAGTTGTATTTCTTAATCTCTCCACTACTCTTCGGCAGCTAAGTATAATATTTATTATATACAGTGTGTATTTTTAATGATTGTGCAGTGTTTGAAAATATTGCCGGTCCAAATTGTGTATTCACCATCTGTAAAGTTCATGCAACATAATAGGTAAATACAAAACTTTGACCGGCAATATTTTTAAACACTGCACAGTCATTAAAAATACATCATGTCATAACAGAGGGAGAGTGGTCGCTAGAACTGGCTTGCCCCTCAGATGGTCTTTATGAGTTCGAATCGCATCCCAACTGTTGTTTCAAATGGACGTGGGCTCCCAGGTCGACCCAGTTCTTCGTTGGTGCCAGATGATGTGTTGGGAAGTGAAGGCGGCCGGCGTGCTATAGATGACATCACCACTGCGGTATCATTTAATCTATAAGAATGTAGGTCTAGCAACATATGTCCTTAACGCTTTTAAGTATAACATGGCCCATTAGTATAATACTTTTACGACAATTTACTACTGGGACTCTTCGCTGGCTATTGAAGGAGTACGTGTCGGAATGTCACATGTGCTAGGATGTCACTCAATCTAACTCACCTACAACAACCTCCACGTCAAATCAACCTGACTCACTTACAACAACCTCCACGTCAGATCAACCTAACTCACCTACAACAACATCCACGTCAGATCAACCTAACTCACCTACAACAACCTACACGTCAGATCAACCTAACTCACCTACAACAAACTCCACGTCAGATCAACCTAACACACCCACAACAACCTCCACGTCAGATCAACCTGACTCACTTACAACAACCTCCACGTCAGGTCAACCTAACTCACTTACAAAAACCTCCACGTCAGGTCAACCTGACTCACCTACAACAATCTCCACGTCAGAAGCCAGTTCAGTGATACCCATGCAGCTAATCAAAACGCGCACAATATTATTTTACATTCGACAAACATGTAAATGCCGTTTCGCAGTCCTAATGTGCGCCCAAGCCAGGTACTCTGGGGGGGGGGGGGGGGGGGGAGAAGAGAGAGAGGGAGAAAAAAGGGGGGGGGGATAGTGAGGCGCGCAGTTTCATAATTCCCCCACATATCGAGCGTAGGTTCGAAATCAACTTCGGGCGATTTTAAGGCAGACAGCGTGGCGTTGATTTAGATGTTATGTGGCGTCGGGGTTTCAGTAAGCTTAAGCAAACTGCTATCAAAGGAGAAGTAAGGTGCCTCCTTCTATCCGCTAGCCTATGGGGACACCCTTGGGCAAGGCGGAGTACCTGTTTAGCCCCCTGATCTGGGTTATGTGAAACTATGGTTGCAGGTGGTGGATGAAGTTGAAGAGCAACTGACAGATAGTTGTAGGTTGTGGTCTCCAGCTTCACGACGGTAGGCAGAGGATCTCATTTTTTTTTGGGGGGGGGGGGGTGGGAGGGGGAGGGCGGGGGAGACAATGGCTACGTTCGTTGACCAGTACGGTAACTGCTAAGAAAGAAAGCAATGGCAGACTACCTTCTGTACAGATGTCAAGAAAATCATGTTTTGCAATCTCAAGGACAATCTGAGAAACGGCGTAAATGGGTGTTCCATATGAGCAACCTCGCTCGGTAGGGGTAGTCATGTGCACCAGGAAACTCCAGACCGTCAACAAGTGACTGAGTGCAAAAGATTACCAACATTGAAAGTGGGAACTTGGAATGTAAGAACAATGAGTTGGGATGGAACATTTTATAACATTAAGAATGAAATAAGAAGACTAAATATTGGCATGTTAGGTAAATGTGAGACCACATGGAAAGGAAAGGGCATTATAACATCTGAGGAATATAACATAATCCTCTCTGGTGGAGAGAAAGAAAAACAGCTGGAGGTAGCAATTATAATAGATGTAGAGAGCGCAAAATCGATCAGGAAGGATATCAGACAGAGTGTTACTGGTGAAGTTGAGTAGAAGACCTTTTGATGTCAACGTCATACAAGTTTATGACCCAACAGTAGACAGCATCGATTAATTTTATAGTGATTTGGAAAATGTATTAACGAAATGCAAGAAGTCAGAAATAAATATCATAATGGGTGACTTGAATGCCAAAGTTGGAAATAAACAACACGGATAGGCAAGTATGGACTATGGGAACATAATGAAA
Organism: Cepaea hortensis; assembly: GCA_963921405.1. NCBI lineage: Eukaryota > Metazoa > Mollusca > Gastropoda > Stylommatophora > Helicidae > Cepaea > Cepaea hortensis. The sequence continues at coordinate 29,961,603 of OY992879.1, read as the reverse complement.
GCGGTTGCAGATTTGTACAGTGGGCAAAAAGAGCATAATATTATTATTGGAAACACCTGGTATCAACATCACCCAAGGAGATTATGGACATGGAGGAGTCCTAATCATAAGATCAGAAATAAGATTTATTACATTCTCATCAACAGAAGATTTCGAAATGCCTTAAAAGTCGCAAAAACAATACCAAGCGCAGACTGCTACAGCGACCATAGATTAATCATAAGCAATTCTTCTTCAGCGTTCCGAGCCATTGAGGTTCTTTGCTGCAGATACAATCCGTCTCCATTCGTCTCTCTGGTTGACCTTCTCTTGCCAGTCGTTGATTCCAAGTGCTTGTAGGTCTGTATATATATTATCTCTCCACCGTCTTCTTGGTCTACCACGGGGTCTACGGTCATTTATTTCCTGTGTGTAAGCGAGTTTTGTTTCCCTATTATATTCTATTCTTTCTATATGCCCCAGCCATTGTAGTCTATTAGCCTTCATGATACCAGTGATTAACGGGGACTTAAACAGATTATAAATGTCTTTGTTAATTCTTCTTTTCCACTCTCCACTGTGTGTATCCCTAATGGGTCCAGAGATGCGTCTTAAAGCTTTGCTCTCAAAGGTTTGTAACAAGGCTTCGTCTTCTTTCGTTGTACTCCAGGTTTCAGAGCCATACAGCACAACTGGTCTGATCTGTGTTTTATATATTGTGATTTTGGTGTTACGAGATAGTGCATTTGATTTTAGTAGATGTTGTAGTGCATAGTATATCTTATTTCCAGAATTGATTCAAGTTTGTATTCCTTCCCTTATGATGTTGGAGCAGTTGAAGATTGTACCCAGGTATTTGTATGTTTACGTTCTTTTATTGATCATATTATCTATATGTATGTGGCCAGAGTTTTTAGCCATTCCTTCTCTTGAAATTACCATATATTCTGTCTTATCTTGGTTGATAACCAGCCCCATCTGTTGGGCTTTTTCCTTTAAGTGAGTCAATATTTCCAATGTCTTTTGTTCATTTTTCCCTATAATATCTATATCATCTGCATAACCAAGCAGCTTGGATGTTCCTCCAATATCACATTCCTCCCTTACCTTCCTTACAACTTTCTCTAGAGCCAGATTGAAGAGTAGCGGCGATAGTGCATCACCCTGTTTCAAGCCAGATGTTATTTGGAAAGGGTCTGATTTCCTGGCTTTATATGTTACTATATTATAAGTATCTTCCATGCATAGTCTGGTCATGTTGATTAACTTCCTTGGTATTCCAAATTCCTGCATAACATTCCTTAGACTATTCCTATGGACAATATCATAAGCCTTTTTAAAATCCACAAAAATGTTATGGAGATCTCTTTTATATTCCCAATCTTTCTCGGCTATTTGTCGTAAGATAAATATCTGATTTATTGTTGATCTGTTTTGTCTAAAACCCGCCTGGTAGTCACCTAATATGTTTTCTGAATATGGTTTTAGTTTATTTAGTAATACTGCGGATAGTATCTTATAGCTTGTGGACAGTAGTGATATTCCTCTATAATTTTCACATTGGAACTTGTCTCCTTTCTTAAAGATAGGTATCAAAAATGACTCTTTCCAGTCATGGGGTAATTCTTCTGTCCTCCAGATTTTTATTATTAGTTCGTATAGCTTTAAATGTAATGCATGGCCACCTGCCTTTATAAATTCAGCAGCAATTCCATCAGCCCCAGTTGCCTTATTGTTTTTAAGTTGTGTGATTACAAATAGGATTTCTTCAAATGCAGGTTCTTCAATTTGTGGTTCACACGTTAGAACCTCTTCCTGTGGGAAAGTGTTACTTGGAGCTTCACAATTTAGTAATTCAACAAAATATTCTTTCCACGTGTTGCACATTTCCTCATTGGTATTTATCATATTCCCATTTTTGTCTTTTAAACCATATGTGTTGTGTTGGTGCCCTCGTTTCATTGACTTCAGTTCTTTAAAAAAACTTTATGGATTCGTTTTTCTGGTGATTAGTTTCCATATCTTTGATTATATTACTCATATATTCTCGCTTCTGCTGTCGAACTATTTTTGTAGCCTCTTTACATTCATTTCTATCTTGCTCTTCCTTTTGGATGTTGTTGATGTCATTTAACCATAAATGTCTGGCATTCTTTTCCCTAATGACTGCTTCTTCACATTTTTGATTGAACCATCTTTTCTTTCTATGCGTGGTTAACACACCTAGACATTCTTCTGCGGTAGAGTGAATTGTATTCTTGATGTTCAACCAAGTTTGTCAACGCTTTCCTCCAAAGGGTTTTGCAGAGTTTCAAGTTTACATTTTATTTCATCTGTAAATTTCTCTTTGACTGTAATTTCTTGTAGTTTTTCTCTGTTATATGTTGGGTGTAATCTTTGTAATTTAGCATAGAAAGCTCTCTTAAGTTTTATTTCAAATTTTGCCCCAACGAGGAAGTGGTCGCTGTGGCACTCAGCTCCTCTATAATTTCTAACTAGTTGTATATTTGATGCATTTCTGTTGTTAATTAAAATTGTGATCTATATGATTATAGGTTCTCTTGTCACATGATTTCCAAGTTTGTTTGTGTATATCCTTTCTTTGTAGTCTGGTACTGCTAATCTGCAGTCCTTTGGCTTCTGCCAGGTTGATGACTCTCCATCCATTATCATTTGAAGTTGTATGTAGGCTTTCCATACCGGCCACTTTAATGTTTTGCTTTTGCTTCTCTGTTGCTTATCTTGCAAAGAGTTAGGAATACAATATAACCCGAAATAGTAGAGCAATGTGGGTTTGTATAAGGCAAGGGTACAGTAAGTGCTGTATTTTTGCTGAGAATATTAATTGAACGTTCTATAGAAGTAGACAAAGACCTACATCTTTGCTTTATTGACTACACAAAGGTTTTCGATAAAATACGTTCGATACAGTGAAAATATTTTTAGAAATATAGAAGATATGAAAGGAATCATCATTGTAGGACGAAACATCAATAACATGCGAATGATACAGTATTGATTGCAGACAATGAGCGGGATCTGCAACATTTAATAGATACGGTTTTTGCACACAATGAACAACTAGGGTTATAATTAAATTGTAAGAAGACACAGATTATGGTCGTCCCAAGAAAGAAGGAAATACCACAATGTAGTATGGGAATATTTTTAATCAAGTGAATCGGCACAATTATCCCGGAACAGTCATAACATCTAATGGGAAATACCTTGAGGAGATTAGAAAAAGAATCGCCAATGGCGAACGTAGCCTTTTAAAAGATGGAAAACATATTTACTAATAAAAAGGTGTCATTTGCAACGGGGAAAAGAGCGTTGAGGTGGTATATAAAACCTGTGCTTTTATATGGATGTGAAGAGTGGACATTGAGCAAACAGGATGAAAAAAAATCTGATGGCTGTGGAAATATGTTTTCTGAAAAAGATGCAAAGAATACCATGGACAAAAAAAAAAAAAAAAAAAAAATAAATAACCAAGTCCTACAAGGGACAAATGACAATCGTAAACAGGATTAGAGAAATCAGACGTAGACTGACACCATTTTTTGGCCACGTTATGAAAAGAAAAACATGTGAGAACTTGGTGACAACTGGCATGATCGAAGGGAAGAGGACAAGCGGAAGACAGAGAAGTAAATACCTGTATGACTTGGCCACGTGGCATGGTCGAGACAAGAACACGGAACTGATCCACGACTCTGGTGATCGAGTGAAATGGTAAAACATGACCGCCCACGCTTATCGGCATGGCACATGATGATGATAAATACATTTTCTGGTTTATTGCAAATACCTGTGAAGAAAATACAACTTTTTTTTTTTTTAAATAACTGTTTTCAAGGTACATGTTGATGTATTGTTTTTTTTTTCTTTGTAATTGCAGTGAGAAGGTTTTCTTGTTTAAATTTAATTGCATGTCCTTCACAGGACGTAGCAGACAACCCCATAATTTTGGCTGTTAGTGATTCCTGGGCAAGTTTTACGTTCAGTAGTTTGCCATTGCTTTATGAACGACCGGCACCTATACCTTTTTCGAAAAAAAGAGAACCTCTGTGTTTCGAACCCGAGTATACGGGATGACGAATCGCGTCCGTAACTTCTTGGCACTCAGGACCTTCCCGTACGCGCTCTGTCCCCTCGTTCAACAGCCAGCGAAGAGTCATACTACTAATTGTTCCCAGCTCTATCTGATTGAAAGGTCTCCTGGTCTTCCCTCTCAGTTTTGAGATTCTGAACTAACATTGCCCAGTAAACCACAAACACCCACTACATGCTGGGGTTGGTCGCAACCTAATGTAAATGACTAGAAACTAAGTCCTAATCTACAATCAGTCAATCAGGTGCCATCTCCACAGTGAAGGTTAGCTGCAACGGATCTCTAACATTGTCTGTCCCTCGCCCTGACTGCACATTCATTCAGATTGATTTTCGTTCTTCATCTCTTGATGTTACCTTCCTATTGATTTTCGTTCATCTCTTGATGTTACCTTCCTATTCGTATCGTTGTCTACCTTTTACTCGCTAGCCTTCGACCTTGCCCTCCAGTATGTTGTTTTATGAGAGTGTTATGTCTTTTAACGTGAACGAAATATTTCACTTGCCTCATTTTTATTTCTTTCATCAACTCTCTTCTTTTCATTCACAGTTTTTCCGGAACCTCTGTATTTGATTGTTTTTGTTTCCATGAAATGCGACATATTCTTCTGTAAATCCACATATCCAGTGCCTCTATTCGACTTTCTAATTGTGCATTCAGTGTCCAGGAAACTGCGCCATATAGTAATATTGCATATATATAACATTTGACAATTCTCATTTTTAATGCGGTGGTAATCACTCTAGATGTTAATACTTTCTATAGTCGCATTGGAGGACATTTTTAGGCAGGCCACATTGAATGTCATGTCATACATATCCCAAACATTGGGGCACATTATAAGGCAGACCACATTAAATGTCATGTCATAGATATCCCAATCATAACATCCTGTCTCGGGCACGCTGTGTCTGTAATAGGAAGTGATAACATTCACGTCATGACGAGTACTCATTGCTTAGTTAATCTGTCTGTCTGTCTGTCTGTCTGTCTGTCTGTCGGTCGGTCGGTCGGTCTGTCAGTTAGTGGTCGGTCAGTGGTCGGTCGGTAAGTTTGTCATTCTGTCTGGCTATCTGTCTGTCTGTTCGTCCGTCCACTCGTCTGCCCACCCGTCTTGCCTGTCTGTGAGTACTTTGAGGAAGTCGTATACCATAAGATATTTCTGAAATTTATAACTGACAGGGAGCAGACAGACAGAGACAGAGAGGCAGACAAACAGAGAGAGAGAGAGAGAGAGAGAGAGAGAGAGAGAGAGAGAGAGAGAGAGAGAGAGAGAGAGAGAGACAGACAGACAGACAGACAGACAGAGACGAACAGAGACAGGCGAACAGAGACAGACAGTGATGCAGACAGACAGATACAGACAGACAGACAGCAAGACAAACAGACAGACGATAGACAGCGATGCAGAAAGACTGAGACAGACAGACAGACATCTATGCCTAGAGACAGACAGAGACAGAGATACATACAGCCAGCCAGCGAGACAGACAGACAGATAGACTGTGATGCAGACAGACAGAGACAGCTATGCCTAGAGGCAGACAGACAGACATTTAAGATGTAAAATAGACACACCATATACAAATAGGCGCAGCAGACTTTGAGGAATACAACGAACGCGCAGAACAGAAACTGCCGAAATTGCTCCGTCGTCAACCTTCATTGTGAAGATGGCACTGAACGATGAAGATCGTGGTGGTATTAGCGTTGTTGTAACATCAGGTCACCACAGTAAACTTACACAAAGATCATCATCACCCTATGGTTTATTCTGCCCCACGGAGAACGAACTCCGTAGTTCCAGCGACGACCCCCCAGGAGTCTCTGAGAAAATTGCACTCGTCAACGGAATGCTGAATCCGGAAACGAACCCATAACCTTCGGAACGCGCGACCACATGGCCACGGAGACTCATTGCGTTGGGTTTTTACGAAATAGTATGGGTGCCGGTCGTTCAGAAAGCAATGGCAAACTACTGACCGTAAACTTGCCATGACATCAACAACAGCAAAAAATGCTGGTGTTGACTGCAAACGTCTTGTAAAGGTTGTGCAACTTTAAGCATAGTGTCACAGTCTGATTTAGTCGCGCAATAGTTAAGTGTGTTAGGTGTCCTGATAGTGTCACAATGTCTGATTTAGTTGCGCAAAAGTAGAGTTAAGTAAGTAGCGTGTCTTTATGGGACCTTGCAATCATCGCCAGCATTCATTGGCTGTTGGTGATCTACGGGCGTTAGTGTCAGATTTGGCGGACAATAATAAAGTTGTTGTATAATGGTGATCATTGAAAGTGAATGAAGGCCTCAGGAAGAGTCTGCAGGCAACAGAGATGTCGTCCATGAGACGAATGTTGCGAATTCCTTGGACTGCCAGAATAACTAACAATGATTGCCTGAAGGAGGCTAATGATACTAGAACATTATAGATAACTATCAGAACGAAAGAGACGGTGTTATTTGGTCTAATAATGAATGATAAATTCAGTAGTATAATGTGAAGTTTAGTAATAATGCTTAGTTTAGTCATATAATGATAAGTTTAGTCATATAATGAGAAGTTTGGTCATATAGTGATAAGTTTATTCATATAATGATAAGTTTAATCATATAATGATAAGTTTAGTCATGCAATGAGAAGGGGAGCGTTGAGAAACATTTTGACGACTGGAAATATAAGTGTGAGAGGAGACATTGAGGCAGCCACGTAAGCTATGCAGGATGGACTCAGGCGGTGGCATGGAAGAATATCATCGGTAGATTTGAACCAGAACACCAAGGACCAAGATCTGTGGCGAGACATGAACGCCAATACCAGTTGGTTCATACTAGTGATAACGAGTATCATTTCTACATTTCTTTCCGCTCGATGAAAGCCAATCAATACATGTGACTTCATTTGACCGTAACTGAGCACGTGCAGTTTTTCCTGTGGGTTCTGGTGGAAGGGAAAGTCTTTTTTCGTGCGTCTGTCTGTTTCTGGCGACAATGAAACAGCCCTGACCTTGTTCGACGGCTTTGACTGATTGATTGATGTACGGAACAGTGGCGCAAGGTCGGGTCAGCAGGCGGTAAACACGTTGTGGAGGTTGGAGGGGGAGTGGAGAGGTGGTGAGGGAGAAAGAGAGAGAGAGAGAGAGAGAGAGAGAGAGAGAGAGAGAGAGAGAGACGGAGAGAGAGAGAGAGAGAGAATGAGTGGGAGAATTGAGAGATTAAAAAATAGAAGAGAGAGAGAGAGAGAGAGAGAGAGAGAGAGAGAGAGAGAGAGAGAGAGAGAGAGAGAGAGAGAGAGAGAGAGAGAACGAGTATTGAGATATTAAAAAATAGAAGAGCGAGAGAGAGAGAGAGAGAGAGAGAGAGAGAGAGAGAGAGACAGAAAGAGGGAGGAAGACGAAAGGGAAGGGAGAGTGAGAGAGAGGGAGAGATTGACAGACAGACAGAGAGTAGAAGAGAGCAACATGGCGATAAAAGAGAGAACGGGAGAGCTAAACGGAGGAGGGGATAAGAGAGAGATAGACGGACGGACGGACGGACGGATGGATGGATGGATGGATGGATGGATGGATGGATGGATGGATGGATGGATGGATGGATTGATAGATAGACAGACAGACAAACAGACAGACAGACAGACAGACAGACAGACAGACAGACAGACAGACAGACAAAAAGACAGACAGATAGATAGATAGATAGCGTGCTAGCCACCCCAAATAAGCAACTGCATATTATTATTATTATTATTATTATTATTATTATTATTATTATTATTATTATTATTATTATTATTATTATGCACCATGCCGGCAAGCGTGGGCGGTCATGTTTCGCCATCTTACACGATCACCAGAGTCGTGGATCAGCATGTAGGAGATACGAAGGGGGCGTGAAGAAGATATGAAAGAGATATGAAAGAGATATGAAGGAGATATGAAATAGATATGGATCAGATATGAAGCAGATATTGAGCAGATGTGAAGCAGATGTGAAAGAGATATGAAGCAGATATGAAAGAGATATGAAGCAGATATTGAGCAGACATGAAGCAGATATGAAAGAGATATGAAGCAGATATGAAAGAGATATGAAGCAGATATGAAGCAGATATGAAGCAGATATGAGGTAGATATGGGGCAGATATGAAGCAGATATGAAATAGATATGAAGCAGATATGAAGCAGTTCCAAATGCAGGTTGTTACAGTGATCACAGATTAATTACAGGCACATTGAGGGTAAAGTTAAAGAAAGTCAAGTATATAGCAGGAAACCCTAAATATGGCTTGTGCACATTGAAAACTGACAAAGAAGTGCAAGATATTTTTAACATAGAAGTAAAGAACAAATTTGATTTATTGTATGATCTAGAGATCCTATTTCAAGATGTAGATGATCAATGGGAAATGCTGAAGAATTCAATCAGTTATGCAGCAGAAAATCTATTCCAAAATTAAAGAAAGTGGGCCGTAAGACATGGGTGACTGAAGAAATTTTACAACTAATGGAAACAAGACAGAACAAAAATAATCCTGCCAAATATGAAGAAATTCACAGAAAAGTCAGAACCTTATGTAGGAAGGCAAAAGAAACATGGCTTGAGAAAAACTGCGGAGAAATTGAAAAACAAAACAATAGTAAAAATGCGAAACTAATGCACAAAAGAATCCAGGAGCTTACTAATCAAAGAACACGTACATCAGCAGGCTGCCTAAAGACAAAAGATGGAAGAGTCATAATAAAAAAAGATCAGATCATGTATGGTCAGATTACGTGAAAAACCTTTATGACGATAACACAGACGAACACTACGATGTTCAAAATAATAATGAAGGACCTGTAATTTTGAAGATGGAGGTTCAGAATGCTCTTAACCATATGAAATCTGGCAAGACCCCCGGTTCAGACAGCGTCACAACAGAAATGATTAATGCTTTAGAAGAATACGGAATAGATAAAGTTACCAGTCTGCTTAATACAATATATGATACTGGAAATATACCCCATGAATTATGTAATTCTGTATTTATTGCAATCCCAAAGAAATCAGGACACCTTGGAATGTGATCAACATCGAACAATTAGTATAATGAGTCACATCACGAAGATTTTGTGAAGAATTATCATGCAAAGAATTAGGAGGAAAATACAGCCTGAAATAGGAGAAGAACAATGTGGGTTTGTAGAAGGAAAGGATACAGTAAGTGCTGTGTATTTACTGAGAACCGTAATTGAATGATCTATAGAAGTAAACAAAGATCTACACCTTTGCTTTATTGACTACACAAAGGCTTTCGATAAAGTGAGACATGTTGACATGATAAGGATGCTTGTAGATCTACAAATTGATGGAAAAGACCTTATACTTGTCATCATCATCAAGTGCCGTGCCGGCTGGCGTAGGCGTTCATGGCTCTCCATAGATCTCGGTCTTTGGTTTTCTGGATCAACTCTGCTGCTGATATTCCTCCATGCCACCGTCTCAATCCATCCAGCATCACTTCTCTTGGTCTACCTCTGCCTCTCTTCCCCTCGATCTTTCCAGTTGTTACGATGTTCTCCAATGGCTCTCTTCTCATCACATGACCGAGGAAAGCTGTTTGTCTCTGTCTTATTGTTGTATATAATGTTCTAGTTTCGTTAGCCTGTTTCAGGCAGTCGTCGTTAGTTACTCTGCCAGTCCAAGGAATTCGCAACATTCGTCTCAGGAACCACATCTCTGTTGCTTCTAATTTCTTCTTAATTTGTTCATTTACATTCCAAGATTCACTGCCATACAGCAAAACTGGTTCTACATAGCATTTCAGCACTCTCTTTCTTACATTCAGTGATAGTGACTTATTGCATTTTCTGAAATGCGGCTTTTGCCTGCCCTATTCTGCTCCTAATCTCTGTTGTACATCTTCCATCTGATGTTATAAATGCCCCTAGGTATCTAAAATTATCCACTTGGTTAAGGATTTTCTCTTCTATTTCTATGTCACATTTTGGTGTCACCATTTTTTTTGATATTACCATTGTTACTGTTTTCTTGATATTCAAGGAGAGTCCTTTCCTTGCACTCTCTGTTACTACAACGTCTAATAATTGTTGTAGGTCTGTTGAATTATCCGCCACCAATACTGTGTCATCTGCATAGCGTATATTATTTATATTATAACCTCCAACTAGTATTCCTGGCATCTCTTTGATCTCTCTCATTATTACTTCGCTATACAGGGAGAAAAGATCTGGTGACAAGACACACCCTTGTCGTACTCCTAGCTTTATCTGTTCGTAACTACCCTCTTTATTTCCCATTTTAATTGCTGCTACTTGGTTCCAGTAAATATTCTTTATTATTCTTAAATCTTTTCCATCAGTGTTGCTATCTTCCAACAGTTCATCATGTTTTACTTTATCAAATGCCTTAGTATAATCTATGAAGCACAAATATATGTCTCTCTGTTTCTCTATTGACCTTTCTATTAGTGTCCGTAATGTATAAATTGCATTGTTTGTGCCCTTTCCTTCCACAAATCCGTACTGTTCTTCACTAATTTCCATTTTTATTTTCTTTTTGGTTCTTCTCATTATGATTCTGAGTAGAAGCTTAGTGATATGGTTTATAAGGTTAATTGTACGAAAATCTTCACAATCAATTGCTCCTGGTCTTTTTGGTATAGCTATAAATACAGATTTCAGCATATCACTGGGTAAATATCCACTGCTGTAAATATCATTCAACATTTTGGTTAATATATCTACTCCAAATTCTCCCAATACCTCTAATTCTTCTATTGTGATTTCATCTGACCCAGCTGTTTTTCCTTTCTTCATACGTTTCATAGCGTCAGCGACTTCTTCTTTCAGAATAGGTGGACCTTCTAAGTTACTATCTTCTGTTAATTCTTCCCTTTCTCCTTCATATAATTCTCTTATATACTCATTCCACCTCTTCATTATAGCATCTTCCTCTAATATTATCTTTCCTGTTTTTGATTTCAAACACCCTGTATTTATTCTTATTTTTCTTCCTGTAAGCTCACTGATTTGTCTGTGCATATTTTTTGTATCTTTAATGGAATTTAATTCAATTATTTTGCATTGCTCGTTTAACCAACTTTCTTTAACCTTCCCACATTTATCTTTTATTTCTTTATTTATCTTAGCGTATTCTTGTTTGTCATTTTTACTCTGTTTTCTTTTGTCCATCAGTTTTAAGATATCTTCATTCATCCATTTCTTAGCTATTTTGCCTCTCTCCGGTAATACTTCTTTGCTAGTTTGATGAATGGAGTCCCTTAACATTTCCCATTGTTCATCTATACTCTGTATTTTAGTTATTGCATTGTACCTATTTTTCACAGTCACTCTGTATTGTTCTTGCATTTCTTTATCTATTTTCAGAACCTCTTTATTAAGTCCCATGTTCTTAACCATTTTTTTCCCTCTCTTTAATCTTACTTTTATATGTCCACATAGTGGTACATGATCACTATTACAGTCAGCACCAGGCATTGTCTTTACATTAATTAAAGCATTTCTAAATCTTTTATTAATTAGTATGTAGTCAATTTGGTTGCGTATTTTCTTATCAGGGCTTATCCATGTGTACAGTCGTCTTTTATGGTGTTTAAACCATGTGTTTCCAATTATCATATCATTGATATTTGCCCATTCTATTAGCTTTTCCCCTCTTTCATTTCTTGTACCTAAACCATAATTCCCCACTACATCCTCCATTTTTCCCTTTCCTACTTTTGCATTAAAATCACCAAGTATTATCTTTATTTCTTGTGATCCAATTTGAGCCATCGCCATTTCTATTTCGTCATAAAAGTGTTGTATTTCTTCATCACTACTGTTTGCTGTTGGTGCATATACTTGTATAATATTTATGTCTATTGGTTTGCCTTTGATTTTTACCATAATAACTCTATCTGAAATACACCAGTATCCATTAATTGACTTGGCTGTTTTTTCGTCTAATATTATTCCTACACCTTTTTCATGTGTATCCCCTCCAGAATAAATTATTATGTGATTGTCAGCTATAATTTTGCCCGATCCCTTCCATCTCATCTCACTAACGCCTAGTATATTCATTTTCATGCTATCCATCTCTCTTAGAACATTGGTCAACTTTCCTAGCTCATTTAATGTCCTAACATTCCATGTTCCTACTCTAAATTTATTTATTTTAGTTAAGTTTTTGCCATCAGTAGCTGGATGACGGTCTGGTGTCACCTGTGGCTCATGACTGTCCCTACCGGACGAGGATGCCCTAAGACAGCCATTAACGTCCTTCACTAACTTTGAAATATGTTTTGCCATGAAGTCTTGGGAAGATAATGTGGTGGTTTCCCCTTGCCTTCCACATTCACATGGTGGTCTTTTTATACTTGTAAAAAACATATATTGGAAACAACAAGCTGCCATAAGAGTTGATAATGAAGTAAGCCAATATCAGCCTATTAAGAGAGACAGTGATATGTAATGTCTCCAGATTTTTTTCCCTGTACAGTGAAAGTATTTTCAGAAATATTGAAGATATGGAAGGAATCAACATTGGGGGACGATGCATCAATAACATTAGATATGCAGACGATACAGTCTTGATTGCAGACAATGAACAGGAACTGCAACATTTAGACACACAGTGAACAGCGAGGATTAGAATTAAATTGTAAAAAGACACAGATTATGTTCGTCATTAGGAAGAACGAAATACCACAATGTAATATACAAGTAAATGGGAATATTCTTCAACAAGTGAATAGGTACAATTATCTCGGAACAGTAATAACATCTGATGGGAGATGCCTTGAAGAGATTAGAACAAGAATCGCCATGGCAAAGGTAGCCTTTAGCAAGATGAAAAACATACTGACCAATAAAAAGATGTCAATTGAAACGAAAAAAAAGAGTGTTGAGGTGTTACATAGAACCTGTACTTTTATATGGATGTGAAGCTTGGACAATGTGCAGTCAAGCTGAAAGACATCTGATGGCTGTAAAAATGTGGTTTCTGAGGAAAATGCAAAGAATACCATGGACAGACAGAAAGACCAATGAACAAGTCCTTCAAGAAATAAATGAAGATCATAAACTGATTAGAGACATTAGACGTAGACAGTCAAAATATTTTGGGCATGTTATGAGAAGAAATGATTTGGAGAACTTGATGACAACTGGTAAGATCGAAGGGAACAGATCAAGAGGAAGACCTAGAAGCAAATACCTGGATGGCTTGGCCTCGTGGCATGGTTGAGACAGAAACACGGAGTTGATCCACGACTCTGGTGATCGAGTGAGATGGCAAAACATGACTGCCCACGCTTACCGGCATGGCACATGATGGATGGATGGAGATATGAAGCAGATATGGAGCACCTATTATCATATCTACGCTTACCGGCTAGACCATGGTAATCATCATGAAGCTACCTTTCTGTTAGTTACAGCCCCGCTCCCTTCTCCCTGATCGAATCTTGCAGCAGCTCTCGTACAGTTGATTGCTCAGACGACCGAAGTTGTGGCTTGTCAAATTTGATGGTGAATCTAAATTAGTCGTCTTCGCGGGAGGTCTCTTTCTTTCAAAAGAGACACGACATGTGCGGGTTTTCCATCAGTAATACGATAACTGCCAGTGACTTATATCCTGGCGTGACTGCATGAGTATATCGTGTGATATGTATATGGTATACATTACCATTCGGCTTAAAGATTCGACAGCTCTCACAGTTTCGGGTCATTGCTGTTGTAAATACATAAATAAACAATCAGCATGTTAAATTTATTCACAGCTGTTGATCAGGTAACCTGGAAGTGAGGGAAGAGCTGAGAATATAATGGTGTCCTAATAGAAATAGAAGGGATAATTCTTAACCAAGTGTAGATGTAATAGATTTCATAATTTTAAACACCTAGGGGCATTTATAACTTTAGACAGACGTGGTCAACAGAGATTAAGAGCAGAATAGGGTAAACAATAGCTGCATTTCAGAAATTGAAAAGTATCTCATGCAATAAGGCACTATCATTGAATGTAAGAAACAAGAGTGCTGAAGTGCTATATGGCACCTGTTTTGCTGCATGACATTGAATTTTGGGATGTAAATGAACAAATTAAGGTGAACTTGGAAGCAACAGAGATGTGGTTCCTGTAACGAATGTTGAGAATTTCTTAGACTGCTAGAGTAACTAACGACGGTTGCCTGAAAGAGGCTAATGAAACTAGAACATTATATACAACAATATTAAAGAGACAAACAGCTTTCTTTGGTCATGTGATGAAAAGAGAGGCACTGGAGAACATCGTGATGACTGGAGACATAGAGGGGAAGAGAGGCAGAGGCCGACTAAGATAAATTATTCTGGATGGATTGAGACGGTTGCATGGAGGAATATCATCAGCAGAGTTGATCCAGAAAACCAAAGACTGAGATCTGTGGAGAGACATGAACGCCTACGCCAGCTGGCATGGCACTTGATGATGATGATGATGATGATGATGGAGATTTGTTCAGGGACATAAACGCCTGCCCGAGTCGGAAAGGCACATGATGATGATGAAACTTATCGGTCACACCTTGACCTTGACCTTGAGAAGATGTCACACTCCACTCACCCCGGGACAGTGTCTATCATTGGTTGACTTTGACCTTTCTGCTTTTTATGGCCATGTATATGATCCAGTCACGTGGTTTCAAGCACCAATAGGGGCACCGCGTCAGATAAAGTGATGTTTTATTGTATGAAAATATTTTATTGCAAAATATCACGAGACACTTATTGTATTACATATAGCCATTTGGAGGTCTTTTAACCAAGGTGTACATACTAACTAAGGTTATTGTTTTTGTTTTATTGTATGATATACATACTAACTAAGGTTATTGTTTTTGTTTTATTGTATGATATACATACTAACTAAGGTTATTGTTTTTGTTTTATTGTATGATATACAATCAGACAGCTACTGGTACCATTAGTACTGGGACTCTTCGTTGGCTGTTGCTTGCAAATGGGGACGGAGCACATACGGGAATTCACTAGTGTTCTAATGTCAGTTCTTGACTCAATTCAACTCTTGTGTATAAATATTATATAGCAAAATCATCGTTAGAAACTTATTGTATTACATATAACCTATTGGAGGTCTTTTAAAAGCCTTCTACACACCAGCTAAGGTTGTTGTTATTTTGTGTTTATGTTGTTGTGATGTTTTATTGTATTACATAGAATCATACTGCTGCTGATACCTTTAGTATTGGAACTCTTCGCGTACTGTCGCAGATGGGGGAGGAATAATTATGGGAATGTCCCAAGTGCTTTGATATCGGTTCTTGACTTAACACGTGTGTAAAATTATTTTGTAGCGAAATGATCATGAGACATTTATTGAATTACAGATGGGTAAAAGATCTCTGGGTCGGTCTCTACTAAGGTACACAGATGCGTGTAATCGGGACATACATGATACAGGCATTGATATTGCACCTTCGGAGCAAGTCGCAGCTGATCGTGTTGCGTGGAGAGCGGAGATCATAAATTGAATAAAGACAGGAGAGAATGATTGCAGATAGGCTACACATTGAGCGTGTGAGACGTCAGATGGTGCGTAATGGTGGAAGTGACCATCTGTTCATATGCATCCATTGTGGACGAACATTTACCGCTCGAATTGGTCTGATCAGTCACATTCTCTACAGCCATGGGTTATGATTATTATTCCTATTTTGAAGCACAATGTAACAAACTATCATCTGTCAAGACAGCAAGGTACCAGATGTCGTTTTATTGTATGAAAATATTATATACAAAATATCACGAAGCACTTACTGATTTACATATAACCTTTTGTAGGTCTTTGACCTCAGTTGTACACACCAGCTAAGGTTGTTGTTGTTGTTGTTTGGTGTTTGTATAGTTGTTGTTGCCTTTGTTTATTGTTGTTGCCTTTGTTTGTTGTTGTTGAATTTATTTGTCGTTGTTGTTTTTGCCGTTTGCATTTTTACACAGATAAAAATCGAACATCAAACGCGTTGTCTGTACTTAAACAAAATAACCATAATATGCACGGACAAGACTAGGATGCCATGCAAAGATCACATTCAGCACTGAACACATTGGACATGTCACAGGCTGAATATCTTGCCTACATAAGCAACAACAACAAGAATCAAAATCTATCAGACGCAGGCTCGCCATAGCCAGGCAGAAATTAAACAGCATTAGTAGGTCAGCATGGCTGAATGGATAAGAGCATGTGTTCTTAAACATCCGGTGTGCTGATGTCGAGGTAAAACTGACAGTTGGATTAAAATGTTGACCTATCGTCCTTGACTTGTGGATGTAAATTACAAGTACCTCTGAAATCGGTATAGGTTTGCCTGATGGCGAGGGACACTGTTAATAGGTAAGGCTATGTCGCACGCAAAATTCAGTTCAGCAATGCTAAAAGTAGAGTGTATGGCCTAGGGTTGAGTTCAAAGCGACCGAGCGCAAAAAGAAAGGGAAAAAATACAGCATTTACTGATTAATTGCCGTGGGATGATTAATCATCTTAGGGACTTTTCTCATCTGCCATGGGATTATATAACACCGAAAAACATTGTCATTGCGTTATAATACAATATGGCTGCTACCATATTAACGCTCCTACTTCCTATTTTCCTTCATCCATTTTTGTTTGTTGCATGCCTACGGTTTGTTTGGCACAGAATCTGTTAAGAACTTATGGCAATGCACCAGGAAACAAGTTAACGTAAGAATGTTAAGATCAAGCATCTTATCTGTGGCAACAGACAGATGTGGGTCAAGGATAATTTCGCAGTCACTGTCATCTGTCGCCTTATAATACATTGCGGTGTAGGACAGGAGAGTTCTTAAGCCGAGGAATTGTGGTCGCCTGGCTAGTGCAGTCGTCACGAAATGTGCGGGTTAAAGTGTTAGGTCCCCCCCCCCCCTCCGACAGAAAAACCTTACCGAGAAGTCGAACCCCTTGTCTCACGAAGGAGGACTGGGCATTATAGGGACTCGACCAGCTGATCCTCTCGCAATCACTAAGAGAAAAAATATGGGTTTTTGAACTAAAATGTTTCAGAAAAGTTCATAGAATATAAGAACCAAGAAGAAGAGAAATACAGACATTCTATTACATTTGAGCATAAAAGAAAACTGACCGGGGTAGGGGTTGAACGCGCTCGGCATCAGCACATCGGAAGTTTAAGAGCGTGCGCTCTTATCCAGTCGCCATACTCTTGGTAGTTAAAGCGTGAGCATCCTGTTTGAGATATGTTAAAGTTAACTGCATAGCCAGTACAGGACTGCGCAATCAATCCCAGCATTTATTGGCTATTTATGATTTACTAGGAATTTTACGTTCAGCGGTGTGTCATAGCTCTCTGAGCGACCGACACAAATATTGTGAAAATCAACGCAAAGCAGCCTGTTGCCACTTCGACCGACTTCTAACTCTGTTGGCTGGAATTGCGAAACGGCGGTCACTACTCTTAAACTGCTGATAATAGGCTCCTGGTTGACCCATCCTTGCTTTTAATTGTTTCCCTGGACCTGTTGGTAGGCGTTTGGTGTCGTGCTCGATGGAATCGTAGGCGCTGCTCCGCCTATGGATGGTTTATTTTATTCATATTTTAGAATTTTGACATACCCCCGAGATCAACTGGGGAGTGACTTAGAAGTCGAATAGAGGATCAAATATTCTTTATAAATGGCGAATGTCGGATCAATTAGTTTTTATAAAAGCGAATAGCGATAAATTAGCCTTCATAGAATCTAATGACTAATCTAATGACCGATCTAATAGTCTTAATTGAATATGAAAAGCCGATCAATTAGTCTTTATCGTACAAGTCGAATGGTGAATCAAATAACCTTAATTGGAGGCGAATAGCCGATAAATTAGGTGACGGATGTTAGGCACTTCAGTGGAAAGTCTGTTCTCTGTGTCTTAAAATACTGATTTCGAGTTTCCATTGGTAACTAGGGCTCAATGTGGAATGATATGCCACTTTCAAATCTGAACTTTTCCCACCAATTGTCTGTTTAATCTGGTTTTGGTTCGTTTGTTTTGTTGTTTGTTCCGCTAAATGCATGGCGCATTCCTCTCCACAGGCTCGAGAAATTATGTGACCTTCCGGGTGTCTTCTTCCTCTGCTGCTGCCTTTAATCTCCTATCGGAATTTCGGCCCTCAGTGAATTCATGTCATGGCGTCTTACCTGTTGCTGTCTAGAGCAGCTCGCTGCATGCCTTTCCATTGTTATTAATCTCTTGTCTTTAACTTTCTTCTCCGTGGCTGTTTAGGTTTGCCTCTATATCGACTGTCCCGTGTGGCTTCCAATGAATGGACCTTCGAGTTGTGCCATTAACGTGTTTTCTCCGTGTGTGTCCGGTGCCAGTCTTTTTCACAGTTTTTAATTCGGTTAAGTCTGTCTAGTGCTCACACTAAGCTACACGTTAGTAATTTTGTCGTATCAATTTAATCTTTCTATTCCGCTGACGTATGGGTCAGTGAGGAGCATTTTGTGTGATATTCACTGGCACAGGAACGGAGAATAATAGGGCGGCCCTTTGCAGTGAAGTTGGAACTGCGACTAACTAACTAACTATTCTGCTGAGGCACTAGTTCACTAATGTTTACACTTAATTAGCAATTGCTTTAGTCATTCTTCGTGTTTTGGCATCCATATTAATATCCTGTGCCATACCGATAAGCTTGAGCGACCACATTTCGTTGTCTCACTTGATCACCAGAGTCGTGGACCAGCCGGGTGTTTTGTTTCGATTATGTAATGTGGCCAATATATCTATATATTTACCTCTTTGCCTTCACCATTTTCTTTTCCCTTCAGTCGTGCCTGTTGTCACCAAGCTATAAAGTTTTGTTTATTCTCATAACGTGCCCAAAAATGTTGACTATCTACACACAATTTATGTAATCAGTTTACGGTTGTCATCTGTATCTTGTAGGACTTGTTCATTGGGTTTTCTGGCTGTCTATGGTATTCTTTCCATGTCCCGTACAAACCACATTTCTACTGCCATTAGAACTTTTCTAGCTTGTCTGCTCATTGTCCACGTCTCACATTCATACAAAATTAAAGGTTCTATGTAGTACTTCAACACTCTTTTTCTCGTTTAATTTAACGGAATTGATTTAACTGCCACGGTACTAATTTAACATTAGAGCGAAATAGTTTAAAGTTTGGTACAAGTTCCAATTTCTTTTGAATCCCACATTTCATAGTGATGTGAAAGTTCCAATTTCATGTGAATTGTGAAGTATCTTATTATTTTATTAGATGTTTTGGTGTTACCTTTTCTCTGACGTAAACTAGGCAGGCCGAGATAGGGATCATACTCTATAGGCAATACCATCCATCCATCATGTGCCATGCCGATAAGCGTGGGCGGTCATGTTTTGCCATCTCTACCATGCCACGTGGCCAAGCCCTCCAGGTATTTACATCTAGGTCTTCCCCTTGATCTCTTCCCTTCGATCTTGCCAGTTGTCACCAAGTTCTCCAATTCATTTCTTCTTATAACATAACTAAAAAAATTTGACTGTCTACGTCTAATGTCTCTAATCAGTTTACGATCTTCATTTGTTTCTTGAAGGACTTGTTCATTGGTTTTTCTGTCTGTACATGGTATTCTTTGCATTTTCCTCAGAAACCACATTTCCACAGCCTTCAGATGCCTTTCAGCTTGCCTGCTTATTGTCCACGATTCACATTCATACAAAAGTAAAGGTTCTGTATAGCACTTCAACACTCTTTTTCTCGTTTCTCGGCATTGTGTTATGGAGAGGTATAACTCCACCCATGTTATGGAGAGGTATAACTCCATCCATGTTATGAAGAGGTATAACTCCATCCATGTTATGGAGAGGTAAAACTCCATCCATGTTATGGAGAGGTATAACTCTACCCGTTATCTGGTTGTAGTCATTATGCTTTTTTGTGTGTGAAACACGATGTAACACAAACTATCGTCTGTCAAGACGGCAAGCTGCCAGTGGATTACTCCACAATATCCAGCATTGGTGGCAGTGATGAGTGGATCATCCGTGTGTAAACATGGATAATGGTTTAGGGGTCTTAGTATATAGTCAGTTTCTGCATGGATGGCGTTTAAAACACGGATAATGGTTTATGGATTTTAGTATATGGTTTCTACAACTATGGTATTTAAAATATGGATAATGGTGTATGGGGTTTAGTATATAGTTTCCACAACTATGGTGATTAAAACATGGATAATGGTTTATGGGGTTAAGTATATTGTTTCTACAACGATGGCGTTTAAAACGCGGATAATGGTTTATGGGTTTTAGTATATAGTGTCTATAACTATGGTGTTTAGCATTGGAGCTTCGGTGTTCTTGTATTCTGGGTAGCCGAAATGCTCAGTTCTCACTGGAAGATGTTATATAATATAGTTTTTGTTAGTAATTATCATTTCTTGTTTATATCTTTCTAGACGCGGCTTTGTTTATATATATATATATATATATATATATATATATATATATATATATATATATATTTGCAGTTTTGTAAAAAATAAAAAGGTTTTGGGTCAAATATTTTGGCCGCACTGCTCGTTCATTTTCATATGTTTAATTCGACAGTATCCATTCTCAGTTATGTGCTTTATGTCAACGAGAAAACTTTGCATTCGACTAGACATGTAGATAAATGAAAGACGTATACAAATAACATTTAACGTGTATACCGTAACTGGCTTCATTTTTCTGGGGGGGGGGGGGAAATAAAAAAAGATAACAACAACAAGAATTGAAAATAATACTCAACTGTAAACACAACTATCACACACCACAAACAGCATACAGAACACAAAATTCAAATATGCATGAAAATGAAAGCGCAAATCCTGGTAACAAAACAGGAAGATTGCGGAATAAAAAGGAACGGAGTGAATATAGAATAGCGGGAGGTTGTTACGCACAAATCACAAATATAAGAACATTGTATATATATATATATATTACATTGGCACCTTGCCGTCTTGACAGACGATAGTTTGTGCTTTAAAAAGGCATAATAACTTTTAACTATGGCGGTATCGAATGTGACTGATAAGGCCAATTTGCGCTGTAAATGTCCGTTCACAGTGGGTGCATGTGAACACGTGGTCATTTCCACCATCATGCACCATCTTATGTCTCACACGCTCAGTGTGTGACTTATCTGCAATAATTTTCTCCTTTGTCTGTATTTAATTTCTGATGTTTGCCCTCCATGCCACACGTTTAGTGGCGACTTGCTCCCAATGTGCATTATCAAAGCCTGTATCAATCATATCCCGCTTACACACATCTTTGCTATTTACCACTGATCCTAGATATGTAAAATGGTCTACCATCTCTAGCTCGGCGTCGTCAATAAAGATTGATGGTACCCCATGTGCACCCTGTGACATAATCTGTGTCTTCTTTTTGCTAATTGTTAAACCAAATTCAGAACAAGCATTGGAGAATGCAGATAGTAGACATTGCAATTCTTCCTCAGAGTGGGTCGTAACTGCAGCATCATCTGCAAAAAGCAACTCTCTGATCACTACCCTCCTAATTTTGGTCTTGGCCTTCAATCTCTGAGCATTGTAGAGGCCGCGATCAGACCGTGAGTGAATGTATATACCACCATCCTGATCACGAAATGCATATTTCAGTAGAAGTGAAAAGTATATTCCAAAGAGGGTGGGAGCTAGTACACAACCTTGCTTAACTCCACTCTTGATTTCAAATTCTTCAGAAGTTGCACCATCAAACCTGATTATACCCTTCATGCCTGTGTGGAACGATTCCACAATGGGCAGAAGAGTTGGTGGGCAGCCAATCTTCTTTAGTGCCTTGAACAGACCCTCACGACTGACCAAATCAAATGCCTTTGTGAGGTCGATGAAGGCAATAAATAGTGGTTGATTCTGTTCACGGCATTTTTCTTGCATTTGTCGCAATGAGAATATCATATCAATGGTAGACCGGTTCTGTCGAAAGCCACACTGTGATTCGGGGTAGACTTGATCTCCTAGGACTTGAAGTCTGCGCAGAACAATTCTGGCAAATATTTTTCCAACAATACACAAGTGAGATACCCCTACAGTTGTTGCTGTCGCTCCGATCGCTCTTATTATTGTACAGTGTTATGATGCTTGAATCTTTGAAATCCTGTGGGACTTGTCCTTCTCGCCAGCATAGCTCTATTAGCTGGTGGATCTGTAGATTGAGTGTGTCTTGCCCACTCCTGATAACCTCTATTGGAATCCCATCCTTACCTCGAGCCTTGCCAGATGCAAGTTCATTTATAGCACACTTAACTTCTGTTATGGTAGGAAGTGTATCGAGGTGGTCAAGAGTTGGTAGAGCCTCTGTGGCGTTGAGGGCATCATCCGCTAGTTTGGTCTCACTTGAGTAAAGCTCCAAATAGTGCTCTACCCATCTGTCCATCTGCTGTTTCTTATCAGTGATGATTTCTCCAGTCAAGGTTTTCAACGGTGCACTTCTTTTGATCACTGGACCACAGCTTTCTTTATTTCTTCATACATGCTTCTTATGTTTCCCTTATCACTTGCAATTTGAGTGGACTCACATAACTTGCTCCAATAATCATTTGCACACTGCCTGGCAACCTTTTGCACATCCTTCCTAGCTTGCCTTAGCTCACTCAGAGTGTTACGCGTTTTTATATAATGTTGCATATACCGTACAGGACGTTAGAGTCAACACCAGCATTTTTCAGCTGCTGTTGATGTACTAGGCAAGTTTTTACGTTCAGTAGTTTGCCATTGCTTTCTGTACGACCGGCTTGCATACCCCCTTATGTTATCAGTGCGGCGCCATCCGCTGCTGAATCTCGCGCAGCTGTTTTCCCCCACGTCGATATACGGGATTACGAGCAACGTCGTTAACCTCTTGGCCAGGGAGACCGGCAAATTTTATATATATATATATATATATATATATATATATATATATATATATATATACACACACACTGTGCCTTGACGATAGGCGTGGGCGATCATGACTCGCCATCTAACACGATCGACAGTCTTGGATCCGCTCTGTGTTTTTCTCCCTATTAAGCCGCGTAGTCAAGCCGTCCAGGTATGTCTCTTAGCCTTCTACATGCTCGTTTCCCTTCAATTTTGCCAGTTGTCACTAAGTTTTCACGTTTATTTCTCCTCATAAATCTCTACTGTCTACGTCTACTTTTTCTAATCAGTTTACGGTTTTCATGTTTTTGGTAGGACTTTCTCTTTGGTTTTTTTTTTCTGTCCATCCGTGGTATTATTTGCAGTTTCCCTAGAAATCACATTTCGAATAGACGTTTCTCAGCTTGCCTATCTATCGTTCATGCGAAATGATCATATAACAATGTGATATATATATATATATATATATATATATATATATATATATATATATATATATATATATATATATATATATATATATATATATATATACACACATATCACTTGAACACTCCTTTCCTCACTGCATATATACCCACACATACATTCCTGCTCATATACACACACCTGCACACCCACGCGCCTAAACGCACAGAGATCCATTCAGAAGTACATCTATAAACACACTTACGTACATCTATAAACACACATACGTACATCCATAAACACAGAACCACACATACGTACATCTGTAAACACACAGATCGTACATACATACATCTATAAATACACATATCATGCATACGTTTTTTTATTTTGCATATCCCTTACAGGACGTTGCAGTGAACATCAGCATTTTTCAGCTGCTATTAATGTACCGGGCAAGATTACGCTCAGCAGTTTGCCATTGCTTTCTGAGCGACCGGCTCACATACCCCGTAAGATATCAACGCGGCGAGAACCGCTACCTATTATCGCGCAGGTTACGTTACTCAGAAGAATATAAGGGATTACGGAGAAAGACGTTAACGCCTAGGCCAGGGAGCATTCATACGTACATCTATACATACACAGAGCATACACACGTACATCTATAAATACACAGATCGTACATACGTAAACCTATAAACATACAGAATCATACATACGTACATCTATAAACACAGATCATACATACGTAAACCTATAAACACACAGATCATAAATACATACATACATCTATAAACACACAGATCATACCTACGTAAACCTATAAACACACAGATCACATACGTAATTCTATAAACACAAAGAATCATACATACGTACATCTATAGACACACAGAATCATACATACGTAAATCTATAAACACAAAGAATCATACATACGTACATCTATAGACACACAGAATCATACATACGTACATCTATAGACACACAGAATCATACATACGTACATCTATAGACACACAGAATCATACATACGTACATCTATAGACACACAGAATCATACATACGTAAATCTATAAACACAAAGAATCATACATACGTACATCTATAGACACACAGAATCATACATACGTAAATTTATAAACACAAAGAATCATTCATACGTACATCTATAGACACACATAATCATACATACGTACATCTATAGACACACAGAATCATACATACGTACATCTATAGACACACAGAATCATACATACGTAAATCTATAAACACAAAGAATCATACATACGTACATCTATAGACACAGAATCATGCATACGTACATCTATAGACACACAGAATCATAAATACCTGCATCTATAAAACACAGTCTCATACATACGTACATCTATAAACACACACGTACATCTATAAACACAAAGACCCCATACATACGTACATCTATAAACACACATAACATACGTACGTACATCTATAAACACCATACCACACACACATACATCTATAAACACATACCACACACACACACACACACACGTACATCTATAAACACACAAAACCATACATACGTACATCTTTAAACACCATACCACACACACATACATCTATAAACACATACCACACACACACACACACACACACACGTACATCTATAAACACACAAAACCATACATACGTACATCTTTAAACACACAGAACCATAAATACGTACATCTTTAAACACACGGAACCATACATACGTACATCCGTAAACACCCAGACCTGGTCTCCTTGACCCAGTCTGTGTGACCCCACCAATAACCTCATATATCTATTACATTTATTGGCATCTTACATTCTTGGAAAGGTCACACAACATTCTTGTTCACTTTTTTTTACGAGGTTTCATTTTTTCTCTCCCTTCACCATGGTTGAATGAATGCATAATACAAATACTTCAGAATATGGGTTGGGGTGACAGAATAAGTTTAAAGAGTCAGAACTGGCTACGACCGGTATACGTAATACATTTTACCTGTTCTGTGCACAGAGTGGAGACCGCTAGCGTGAAAACGACAAGGTATTAAAATGCAGGTATTACGACTCCTATTTGTGAACTATGAGTAGAAAGTTGACCTGTCTGGATGGATTACTTGTGGATCTGGCTGGATAAACAGGTATTAGTTTGTTCTTGTTTTTACCCTTGCTATTGTTGCTACGTAGAGTGGTTTGAAAACGTGTGTGGTATTCGTTAATTGATTGTCGCTTGAAACGACGGTCGCTTGAAACGACGCTAGCGGATGTCATCTTAAGTTTGATTTGCAATCGTTTCTATATGCAACCAAAAGTGTTTCACATTTTATTCGATCGTACGACGCGGGTTAGGTTAAAACTGGAGTAGGGTGGATATCTGGCCACGCTGACAACAACTTTTCCCCAGCTGAAAGACGCTCTTTTATATATTTCTTTAACGGGAAATAAAACTTTGGTGTTAATGTTTGCACGACAATAAACCTGTTACCATAAATATGTTTTGAAGGTGAAATGCGACCCCGTGACCGCAGAACCCAGCTGTTGCTCGGAATAACCAGACATCTCCAGTGGTGTGTATTGATGCGGGAACCATGGGTGACTCCTCGTTAAAACACCCAGCATTAGAGATCAGACGGGCCTGCGGTAGGGTTAGCGATTGAGTTGACTACATTCGTTATTGTGTTAACATCAGACTACCAGGTGTAGCGCTTAGGTAATATTGTACTTGCTGCCATTAATTACCTGTGTTGTAGTACTGGCGATGGACTTAATTGTTTGCGAGTCAGTTATAAGGTGATTTCTTTATATTTCCAGTAAAGTGTTTGCGTTATATTTCCAGTAAATTGATTTCTTTATATTTCCAGTAAAGTGTTTTCTTTATACTTCCTTAATGTGCTTTATTTATATTTCCGGGTTCTCCGTGTTTTGAGTTTAAAACGGATTTAACAAGGCAAGAAGACTGACTTCATTGCACCGGGTGTTACCCCATATGGCACGGTCTCGTTCACAGGGCGGCCTGACGAAAGCGTCGCACAAAGCAAGATCTTCGTAGCTCCAGCGACGATCCCCATGAGTCTACGAGAAAACTGCACTCGTGAACCGGATGTTGCAGCTCGGAACCGAATCCACAACCTTCGGAAGGCGAGGAAGGCGACGTAACCAGTTCGCCACGGGGACTCCCCGGTGTTTCGAATATACCTACGATAGTGTCACAGTGTCTGATTTAGTTGCGCAGTCGTAGAGTTAAGTCAGTTGCCTGTCCTGATAGTGTCATCAGTCACTGATGAAGTTGCGCAATCGTTAAGTCAGTTGCTTGCCTTTACGGGACATTGCATTCAACCCCAGACTTCATTGGCTGTTGGTTATCTACCTGCGTTAGTGTCTGATTCGGCGGATTAATGGTAAAGTTAAGTTAGTTGGATGCTCTTTACAAGACTTTGCAATCAACCCCAGCATTTATTCGCTGTTTATGATTTACTAGGCAATTTTAGCTCAGCAGTTTGAAATTGTTTTATTAACGACCGGCGCCTCATGACATCGAAATCAACGCAAAGCGGCCTGCTTCTAAATCACCCACAGCTGATCTCGAACCGTGGACTCGATACGACCGGAAATGATGAAATTCGCGTCACATTATCCCCTAGAAACCAGCACCGGTTATACGAGGAGGCTTCACATGAAAGATTTAAAAGTGTGATATAAATTACAATAACCATGCGGTACCCCAGTGGTTAGCACTCTCGCCTGCAGGAACGGTGGTCTTGTGTTCGAACACCCATTGATGCCGATTTTTACAAGCTGACCTGGGGCTTTAGGTGGACCAAGCCTAACCTGTCAGTATTGTTGTTAAGGATGTTGAGAGTCTTCAGCACGTGGCATCACGGTGCAGACAAACACTGTGACATCAAAAGGACAGTTTACAGATGGCCGCCCCAACTTTGGCCAAACAGCGGCGGCCGTTCAGAAAACAGGCAAACTATTGGGCGAAATCTTAACTTGTTTTAATCACAAACAACTAAACTATACTGGGGTTGATTGTGCCGTCCTGTAAAGAACATTCAACTAACTTGTAAAGCTATGTGTTAGAGTTTTTTGATGGCAATGTGACCCTTTAGAAATGTGTGTATATAGACTTGTTCAAGCTCGCGTATCATGATCCTTGCAGAACGTCGCATTCATCACGGCCCGGCGTAAAGAGTCGAACTCCTACCTCATACATGTTCGTGCCCGGGGTGCCTTTATTGTCTATCTTTGTCTTTGTCGACTCCTACTTCTCCTAGAGAAACATACCTTCCATGACTGTTCTTTCCAAACTGGATGACTGTTCTTTCCAAGCTGGATGACTGTTCTTTCCAAACTAGATGACTGTTCTTTCCAAACAGGATGACTGTTCTTTCCAAACTGGATGACTGTTCTTTCCAAACTGACACCCTGCCGTCATGACAGATGATAGTTTGTAAATTGGAGTTATACTTCCCCATAGCTCAAAGCCTGGGTTGAATTTAGAGACCATATGTTGTCCATTTAGCATGATCTCTCTCTCTCTCTCTCTCTCTCTCTCTCTCTCTCTCTCTCTCTCTCTCTCTCTCTCTCTCTCTCTCTCTCTCTCTCTCTCTCGGCCTGTCTAGTTTTCTCCAGCGGAAAGGTAACACCCATACATATGGAACACGACAAGCTGCACGAGCTGCTGGATCAGCAAAGCAATGAGCTAACTGCCCGCCTGTCGACGCTTCGATCCTAGACCAGCTGCCGAACAAGGCTTAGGGCCTGGTCTGCCCTGCCATGACATTTAGTGTGTAGGATGCATTTCCTCGCACAAGGGTCAGGCTTTCTTTCCAAACCACTGAACCGTTTATTATGGCCAAGATCATCATCATAAAGTGCCATGTCAGCTGGCGTAGGCGTTCCTGTCTCTCCACATATCTCGGTCTTTGGTGTTCTGGATCAACTCTGCTCCTGATTTTACTCCATACCACCATCTCAATCCATCCAGCATCATTTCACTTGGTCGGCTTTTGCATCTTATTCCCTCGATCTTTCTAGTCGTCACGATGTTCTCCAATGTCTCTCTTCTCATCACATGACCAAAGAAAGCTGTTTGTCTCTTTCTTATTATTGTATATCATGTTTTATTTTCATTAGCCTCTTTCGGGCAATCGTTGTTAGTTACTCTGGCAGTCCAAGGAATTCGCAACATTCGTCTTAGGAACCACATCTCTCTTTCTTCCAAATTCTTCCTAATTTGTTCATTTGCATTAGAATATACGTATTTCAATTTAGGAGACATTATCTGCTTATGATCCAGTTTTCTTCAATATTCAGGTTTTGTAGGATATCAGTAGAATTTCTCTTCTTGTTCGACCACATTCTAAGAATGTTTCTATGAAATTTAAGTTCAAACGCCCTGATTTTCTTCTTGAGTGACTGTAAATTGTCTATGACTCACATCCGCGTGTTGTCACAGGAAAGATGTATGTTCTCAACATGTTTACTTTGTATGAGAAGAAAACTTGAAAACACGCTGAAATATTCTTGCCAAGAACATCGACTAGATCCAAGGCCTTGTGATCCTGTGAAATAGCGAGAATAATTACCGTTAACACCTACCGGCTTGTCACATGATGATGATAATCAATTAAATTGGTTGTAAAATAGTTGAAACTGTGATTACTTACCAAGACAAAGGAAGACGAGGAGAACTTTCAATCAGATAGCGGTGAGAACGATAGGCAGTGTGACTCTTCGCTGGCTGTTGAACGAGGGGACGGAATGCGTATGGGAATGTCCTGAGTGCAGTGATGTTAGTTCTTAGCTCAACCCAACTCAACCAAGACAATGGCCTGAGTTATATTCCCGGAAATGGCAATATCATTTTTTCCGCACGATTGCGGCAAAAATGGCAACTTGGAGATTTTTAGAATTGTCCCCGAACTGTGTACAAATTAAGAGTGGCGAGGCAGATAACTGGTCACCTTACCTCACTATGCCATGACCTGGAATGTGTAAAGCATTAACACTTCGCAGAAGTGGCGGTACCCCTGTGGTTAGCACTATCGCCTGCAGGAACGGTGGCCTTGTGTTCGAACACCCATGGATCCCGTTATTTTAAAAGTTGATCTGGGGCTTTACGTGGACCAAGACTAAATGGGTACCAGGAAAGTTGTCTGGGAAGTTAAGGCGGCCGATGTAATATTTACCATATCAATTATGAAATGCTGGTTGGTCTATCAAGATATGAAACTAGCACCATATGTCAAATTCGCTACAACGCGTGTGAAAGGGAAGTTTACTTTTTATTTACTAACACTTCAAGTCCTTATGGATGTATCAGTTATTATGCTACAAGCACTTTATAAATCAGCGATGCAATATTATTGATCCATTATCTTGCTTTTTATTCTCTGACAGATTCCTAAAGAAACATTGACAATGATCGACTAGCTTGAATCGAGCATCATTGTATAATATATGATTGACGCCAGTCAGCAAGCAGAGCTTAGGAAAATATTGATTACAATCAACTGTCAGAACATATATGATTGATTGTAATTGCTAACTGAGCATATGATAGGATTGGCTCCAAGAATTTAGCAGTGGATAAGATTGAATAAATAAACTAGTAGAATAAACAATTGACTCAACCATCTAGCACTGAGTCAGACTGATTTCAACGAATTAGTACTACTAAGATTCATTCCCACTGTCAGATGTCAGATCACGCGATTCAACCAACTATGTATGATCTACTCAATCAACTATTAGAGTATTAATTATTACTGACCACAAGGAGTTAGCAGAAGGTAAGATTGAGATCAACCAACTGGCAAATCGTGAGATTGACTTCAACCAACTAGCTGAGGGTAAAATTGTCTGCAGTCAACAATAAGACATTAGACTGACTCGACCAGACCCACAGTATCGGATACGCTTGACTGTTAGAGAATTAATCTGACTCCAGCCATTTAGTGTAGCTTAAGACTGACTCAACCATCAAGCGCAGCATAAGACTGACCCCCAGCCAACTACTAGAGCACCAGACGGACATCAACTATCAGTCAAAGCACCAAGTTACATAAACCAGCAAGCAAACCGTATAACAGTACTGACTCCACCAGATAGGATATCTTCATGCAAGTATTGACTCAGCAAATAAGCACAGCATAAGACTGACTCCCAGCCAACCACCAGATCACCAGACAGGATATCTTCTTGCAAGTAATGACTCAGCCAATAAGCACAGCATAAGATTGACTCCCAGCCACTCACCAGAGTACCAGACAGGATATCTCCATGCCAGGATTGTCTCAACCATGCAGCTTCCCGTCACGGGAGCATGACTAGTGCAGTGCCGGATGACTGACGCTGTCAGAATTGATTGAGCTAAAGTAGCATCGCGGTATGAGAGAATGAAAATTGCCATTCTAGGCTCAGCGTGGATGGACAAATTACCGAAGCTTCAGAAAAGCTCCAAAGCCAAAAATTTGTTCCCGAAAAATGGTAAGTAGTTGGCCACCTTGTAATGATTTTTACATTATTATTTTCATGTATTGTTATCATCATCATGAGCATTGCCGGTAGTCGTGGGAGGTCATGGTTCGCAATCTCACACTATTACAAGGTTGTCTTCTTGGCCCCACTATGCCATACCAGGTATTTATCTTTTTGTCTCTCCTTTGCTTTTCTTTTTTCCCCACCCAGTTTGCCAGTTATCGCTAAGTGTTTAACTGATTAAAA
This sequence comes from Cepaea hortensis, assembly GCA_963921405.1. Lineage (NCBI taxonomy): Eukaryota > Metazoa > Mollusca > Gastropoda > Stylommatophora > Helicidae > Cepaea > Cepaea hortensis. Next base: position 29,930,389 of record OY992879.1, on the reverse strand, counting down.
AATCACAACCCACCCATTTGGACAGAAGGACGATATTTCGCCGTGCTAGGCTCATCTTTTTATTTGTTTTGTTTCGTGATATCTTCCACAATTTCAATGCCCAGTGAGCGGAAGTTACATTACGATACCTGTTCATTTGATTATGTACCATGTTTAGCCCAAACCTATTTTTTGTTTGGCACTGAATCCGTTAACCAAGGGAAACGTTTAAACAGTTTTCATATGCGGTGTCTGCGAAGATTACTTGGTATTAAGTGGCAAATGGTAAGGCAAAATCACAAATACTGAAGTATTGGAAAGATCACATTGTGTGGCGGCGTGTTCCATGCTCAATCTTCGTAGACTTAGATGGATAGGACGCATTTGGAGGATGGATGATGGTAGAATAACAAAGGACATCTATTTTGGTGAATTACAGATGGGTAGGGAGGAGCGGCTGGCCGAGTGGCTAGAACGCCGGACTCTCATTCGGGAGACCCGGGTTCGATCCCTCGGTAAGGTGTGGGTGTTTTTTCTGTCATGGGCAAAAAGAAAATCCTAACCTGCACAGTTCGCGGCGACTGCACTAGCCAGGCGGCCTTAATTCCTCAGGCTCAAAGACCCCTCTACCATACACCGCAAGGTACTATATTGACAGTAAATGACAGTGACAGTTACAGATGGGTAGGAGATCTCAGGGTCGGCCTCTACTACGAGAAAAAGATGTGTGTAAGCGGGACATGACTGATACATGCATTGATGTTACCCATTGAGAACATATCGCCGCTGAACGTGTTGCATGGAGGGCGAAAGCTCAGACACGGAATACAGACAAAGGAGAAAATTATTTCAGATAGGTCACACACTAAGCGTGTGAGACGTAAGATGGTGCGTGATGGTGGAAATAAACATGTGTTCACATGCATCCATTGTGGGCGAAATTTACAGCACGAATTAGTCTAATCAGTCACATTCGCTTCCGCCATGGGTTGTAGTTATTATGTCTTTTTGAAGCACAATGTAACAAACTATCGTCTGTCGAGACGGCAAGGTGCCAATGAAATGTAATATTACTGACTGAAGTAGAAACATGGTGGACCTTGGCCAAAGCATTTGTGAATGTTTGGCACCTTGGTGTTTTGATAGAAGATAGTTTGTAAAATGGCGTTATACCCTCCCCATAGCACAATGGCAAACTACTGAACGTATACTTGTCAAGAGATCACAATAGCACAAAATGCTGGTATTCACTGCGACATCGTCTAAAGGATATGCAATTAACCAACATAACACAAAGCCTGGGTTGAATTTAGAGACCACGTGTTGCCCATGCAGCATGATCCCTCTCTCGGCCTGCCTAATTTACTCCAGAGGAAAGGTAGCACCAATACGTCAGGAACAAGACAAGCTGCAGAAGCTGGCAGATCAGTAAAGCAATGCTTTACCTGTCCGCATGTTGGAACTTCGATCCTAGACCATTTACCGACAAGGTTTAGGGCCTGATCTGCCCTGCCATGGTATTTAGTCTTTAGGTTGCATTTCCTGGCACTAGGTTAAGGCTTGTACCCTCCCAATTGCACTTTTCCACCCGAAGTCGTTGGCACAATGTGGGGTGTCGGGTTTGGTGAGCGTCGCCCAATATTCGGCGCAAACATAAAGCAAATAGTACCGTCTACTGTCATACGGTAGCTCAGTCATATCTAACAAACACCTGACACTTAACTATAAATAGAACTGAATCTCTTGATATGTAGTCTACGGAAGCTCTGACAAGATTATAGGTAGTTATTTTGACTTAAAGGGAAACAAGTAATTCATTTCAACCATGACTCAATATCTAAAAGGCGTTGTTGAAAGAGTAGTAAATGTGAAAAAAATTAATCCATCATTGTCATATGCCGTGCCAACTGATGTAGACGTTCATGCATCTCCGCGTATCTCGGTTCTCCCTTTAAAAAATATGATAATAATTATTGCAAAGAACAGCTTGTATAATAAACATTTCCCTACCTGGGTCAGTTACCTTTACCGTTGCTAATTATAATCGCCATGTTTTAGTGAGTATCGTAGACTGATTAGAGAAATTAGACGAAGACAGTCAAAATTTTTTGGACATGTTATGAGACGAAATGGATTGGAGAACTTATTGACAACTGGCAAGATCGAAGGGAACAGACCAAGAGGAAGACCGAGAGGTAAATACCTGGATGGCTTGGCCACGTGGCATGGACGAGACAGGAACACTGGGCTGATCCACGACTCTGGTGATCGAGTGAAATGGCGAGTCATGATCGCCCACGCTTTCCGGCATGGCACATGATTGATTGATTGATTTAGTGAGTCATGTATGATTGATTACTGCACATTTTCCATGCATGTATAATGCATAATGTTTCTATTGTTGTCTAAGATTATCTTCATAAAGTGGTGTATTAATGAAATGATTCATGAGAGCAGAGAAATCATAATGGCAGGCACAATGTCAGACGGGCCTGCGTGACTAATTCTTAACCCTTTGAAAATAAAGTTCATTCTTTCGTTCCCTGGCGTTCTGGATCAGTTCATTTGATAACTCTCCTCTATGGCATCACCTCAGACCTTCACACACCATTCCTCTCTGTGAGCCGCTGCCTCTTCTAGCATTGCACTTCCTTGTCGTCATGATGATTTCCAAAGCTCTCACTGTATGACCTAACAACACATCTTTGTGTCTTTCTTACAGCTGTGCATACTGTACTGCTGATGCTGCTACTACTACTACTACTACTACTACTACTACTACTACTACTACTACTACTACTACTACTACTACTACTACTACTACTACTACTACTACTGCTACTGCTACTACTACTACTACTACTATAACAACAACAACAACAACAACAACAACAACAACAACAACTACTACTACTACTACTACTACTACTACTACTACTACTACTACTACTACTACTACTACTACTACTACTACTACTACTACTACTACTACTACTTCTACTACTACTACTACTACTGCTGCTGCTGGTGCTGCTGCTGCTGCTACTACTACTGCTGCTGCTACTACTACTACTACTACTACTACTACTACTACTACTACTACTACTACTACTACTACTACTACTACTACTACTACTACTACTACTACTACTACTACTACTACTACTATAGCTAATACTACTATTGCTACAACTTCTAACACCACCTCACTACTAAAACTACTAATGCTGTTGCTATTCTTCTTCTTATTATTACTGTGGATGTTATTGTTATTGTTATTGTAATTTCTGTTGGCACATCTGCAGGTATTCCCGGAGAGGGCCATATACTATGTAAGATTTGTGGAGACAAAGCCTCTGGATTTCATTACGGAGTCTTCTCCTGTGAGGGCTGCAAGGTGAGAGTAGTCTGCCAAAACATGTTATTGATGATAGTAAAGTGAGTAAAAGTAAAATTCCATGCACTTGCTGCTACCTTTAGTACACTGGACCGATTTTTGAGTGTGAATTAGCTTTCCCGTTTACCAGTGTTCTTTCCAACTGGTGAACCCATCGACTTCTGTGGTATTTGTAATTGGAGTCCCCAAATCAAGAACGAGAAGTCAACATTTTAGTCCTAGTGACCAGTATAGGAGTTGAACCTGCTGCCTCAGCATCAGCACACGGGAAATCTTTAAGAGCGAGTGATCCATTCGGCCATTATCCATTTATTCGGCCATGTCAACTTCCGAAAATCTTAGTGTCTTTCTCTTGCAGTCCAGCTCGGGTCATTTCAGGTCAGTGAGATTTGTCATCATTGCGCTCCGAACATGTTCATGAGTGCTGTGATTTCCTCTGAGGTTGTTTAAATATAATCCCAGACACAGCAAACACGTATACATATTTTAAAAGATAAACGATCGACTTTTTTCACCGGATTTTATCCCATAAGGCACGGTCTCTTTCTGCAGAGTGGTCTGTTGAATCATCACACAGAGCACCAACTCTGTAACTCCAGCGACAACCCCTAGGAATCTAGGAAAATACTGCGCTCGTGAACTAAAAGAGATTGTCCACGAACTTCGGAACTCATGACACGCTGCTTAACCACTTTGAATATTAACCGCTTTGCCAATAGATCAGTCGACACTCTGTTAGTGATATGGTAAGCGATTAAATGACTCCAGCCTTTGCTATACACACATAAGGACTTCCTGTTAAATTGTACTATTCCGTGGGGATAACGAATTCCACATTCGAACGATATCAGTGCCAATGTACTTAGTACTACAACCAAAATAGTATTCATTTCTTCACATCATATGATATATAGGGTGTTTGTAAAGTCTCACTACACTGTGTATGTAGAAGAAATTTAACAAAAAATTGTTCTGCATACAAAGTGTACTGAAACTTTAAAAACACCCTGTATAACTCTGCAGTATGCATCTGACAAGATGTAGCGAAATATGCAAGGAAAGAAATCGTGGAATATACCATTTCTCTGTGTAATAAGATTTACTTCTGTTCTTCTATTATTCAGACCTTTGACATTATATTGCAAGTATATCTATCATTTCTTGTAACTGCGAACAATATTATATATTATCAGCTTAACCCAAATTGTTTAACTGGTGAAGTGTCATGGGAAGATTAATCGTGGTAAGCGACATCGCTTATCTGGCATGGGAAGCTATATCACCGAAATGTTGTCATTGTGTTATAATACAACCTGTCTGCTACCATATTAACAACGTTTAAGTCATAACTGCGACACACCCCTACTTCCTATTTTCCGTCATCCGTTTTTGTTTGGTCTAAACCTACTTTATGTTTGATCTAAACCTACTGTTTGTTTGTCTAAACCTACTTTTTGTTCGTCTAAACCTTTTTGTTTGTTTAAACCTTCTTTTTGTTTGGTCTAAACCTACTTTCTGTTTGTCTAAACGTACTTTTTGTTTGATCTAAACCTACTGTTTGTTTGATCTAAACCTACTGTTCGTTTATCTAAACCTAATGTTTGTTAGGTCTAAACCTACTTTTCTGGGTCTAAACCTACTTTTTGTAAGGTCTGAACCTACTTTTTATTTGGTGTAAACCTACTTTTTGTTCGTCTAAACCTTTTTGTTTGTTTAAACCTTCTTTTTGTTTGGTCTAAACCTACTTTCTGTTTGTCTAAACCTACTTTTTATTTGTCTAAACCTTTTTGTTTGTTTAAACCTTCTTTTTGTTTGTCTAAACTTACTTTTTGTTTGTCTATACTTACTTTTTATTTGTCTAAACCTACTTTTTTGTTTAATCTAAACCTACACTTTGTTTGGTCTAAACCTACTTTTTTGTGTGGCACTGAATCAGTTAAAACGTTGACGGTTGTAATGACCTTTCTAGGGGTTTTTCCGGCGCACCATTCGGCACCAATTAACCTACAAGCCATGCGAGACGCCAGGACAGTGTCTTATCATGCGCATCAGTCGAAACAGGTGCCAATACTGTCGGCTGCAGAAGTGTATCTCTTCGGGCATGTCCCATGAGGGTGAGTACTCGCTTGCGTCTCATGTATGTAAAACATGCGTGTTCCTTGTTTGCTTCGTTCTCTCGCGTTGACCTTAGACTTAGTCCACACACTGCTGCTACTACTAGTGCACTGGGCTGAAATTTGCGTGTGGGGTTTTATTTTTGTGTGTGTCCGCATATCCTTTTACAGGACATCGCTGTCGACATCAGCATCTTTCAGCTGATTGTTGATTTCTTGGCAAGATTACGCTCAGCAGTTTGCCATTGCTTTCTGAGCGACCGGCTCACATACCCCGTAAGTTACCGACGCGGAGAGAACTGCTACCGATTCTCGCGCAACGTCACGTTACTCACGAGAGTATACTTGATTAAGGAGAAAGTCATGTAACTCCTAGACCAGGGAGACCGGCTGCGTGTGGGTTAGCTTTTCCTATTACCAGTGTCCCTCGCCATCAGGTGGAACCACTCTGACTTCTAGAGTGATTGTAATTGACGTCCTCATGTCAACGACGAGAAGTCAACATTTCACTTCACCTGACCCGTGTAGGGGTTTAACCCGCTACCTCGGCATTAGCACACCGGAAGTTTAAGAGTGAGCTATCGTATTCATTCAGCCACGCTGACCTGCAAACTAGTGAGTGATGTAAAGGCCAATAAGCATTGCTGCAATATACAAGTATACATGCTGGCAGACAGACAGGCAGACATTCTGGCACACAGACAAATTGACAGACAGACAGACAGTCAGACTCACATGCATGCATATAGGCAGACAGACAGATAGGTACACACAAACGCACTCACGCAAACACATATACGCAGATAGACCCACATACAAGCACATATACGTAGACAGACAGACATACATACATGCATACATTTAGGCAGGCAGATAAACATACATGTACACAAGTGCGCACAAACTCGTGGACACACATTTAGGCATATACAGAGAGAGAGAGAGAGAGAGAGAGAGAGAGAGAGAGAGAGAGAGAGAGAGAGAGAGAGAGAGAGAGAGAGACATAGATACACACACAAAGACACATGCACAAAGAATATACACAGACCCATACACAGAAACACACACACACGTACGTAGCCACATAGACACAGACTCATGGAAACAAAAGACAGACCGACACACTCACACACGTCTAAATCTACATTATTTAGCAGAAATAAAATATGTACAACATATTGTATAAGTAATGGTAATACAATATGACACAACTAGCTGAATTAAAGGAAGCATATAATCGGTATGAAATAGGTAGCGACATGGCTTTCGCGATGTGCGTGCAACATTCAGATGTTAGTAACATTACCATGAGGGCTTGAGCGTACACACAGATCGGATAACATGTTGTGAGACTAGTGTACATACAGATACATACATGCATTGAAATTTATGCATCTGCAAATAAATATATGTATTTAAATATATGTATCTCACATACATACACATAAATACATACATGCATACACATACACACACTCATCCGCACCTATAACCCGACCCACCTGCAAACAAACACAATACACACAAACAAACGGACAGACAGACATAAGGTCAATCACACTATACTAATACACCTACCAACTCTCACACAAAGAAAACACATACAAACACATATACATTCATGAAAGATGCAGAGAGAGAAAGAGCGAATGGTGAGAGGCACAGAGAGAGAGAGAGAGAGGCAGATATAGAATGGAGAGGAAGGCAGAGAGAGAGAGGCTAGAATTGCATATCGAGGGAGAGAAAAAGAGAGAGAGAGATTGAAAGTTGAAGAAAGGAGTGAAGTAATACAAGAGGGGAAAAACAGTGTGATATTTTGACCACATTAAAAGACATCGTAAAATGTAATTTACATACAGAAGCCACAGACAATAGGTTGCCCGATTTAGTGCCTGGCATAGCTCGCTGCATCTCGCCAGGTGCATACTGCAGAGTTATATATCTTATGAAGTGAATATATGAATTGTATTTTGGCTGAAATACTTACAACACATAGTCTCATATACTGCTCGAATGTGGAGCATTTGTTATCCACAAGACAATCGCACATTTAAAAAGAAGTCTTTCGTCTGCACAAAATTGGTTGAAACTGCCTGATTGATGAAACTTCGGTATATTTGAGCAATACTACAAAATAAAGGCCCTTTATAAACACCTTGCGAGGCATTGAGCATATGATGCTGCACCCATATTTGTATAGGCCAATCGACAGTCAGTAGGTGATGATCAATATCAGTGGGTGATGTGATCAATATCAGTTGGTGATGTGGTCAATATCAGTGGGTGATGTGGTCAATATCAGTGGGTGATGTGGTCAATATCAGTGGGTGATGTGGTCAATATCAGTGGGTGGTGTGGTCAATATCAGTGGGTGATGTGGTCAATATCAGTGGGTGATGTGGTCAATATCAGTGGGTGATGTGGTCAATATCAGTGGGTGATGTAGTCAATATCAGTAGGTGATGATTAATATCAGTGGGTGATGTGGTCAATATCAGTTGGTGATGTGGTCAATATCAGTGGGTGATGTAGTCAATATCAGTGGGTGATGTAGTCAATATCAGTGGGTGATGTGGTCAATATCAGTGGGTGATGTAGTCAATATCAGTGGGTGATGTGGTCAATATCAGTGGGTGATGTGGTCAATATCAGTGGAGGATGTGGTCAATATCAGTGGGTGATGTGGTCAATATTAGTGGGTGATGTGGTCAATATCAGTGGGTGATGTGGTCAATATCAGTGGGTGATGTGGTCAATATCAGTGGGTGATGTGGTCAATATCAGTGGGTGATGTGGTCAATATAAGTGGGTGATGTGGTCAATATCAGTGGAGGATGTGGTCAATATCAGTGGGTGATGTGGTCAATATTAGTGGGTGATGTGGTCAATATCAGTGGGTGATGTGATCAATATCAGTGGGTGATGTGGTCAATATCAGTGGGTGATGTGGTCAATATAAGTGGGTGATGTGGTCAATATCAGTGGGTGATGTGGTCAATATCAGTGGGTGATGTGGTCAATATCAGTGGAGGATGTGGTCAATATCAGTGGGTGATGTGGTCAATATTAGTGGGTGATGTGGTCAATATCAGTGGGTGATGTGATCAATATCAGTGGGTGATGTGGTCAATATCAGTGGGTGATGTGGTCAATATCAGTGGGTGATGTGGTCAATATCAGTGGGTGATGTGGTCAATATCAGTGGGTGATGTGGTCAATATCAGTGGGTGATGTGATCAATATCAGTGGGTGATGTGGTCAATATCAGTGGGTGATGTGGTCAATATCAGTGGGTGATGTAGTCAATATCAGTGGGTGATGTAGTCAATATCAGTGGGTGATGTGTCACCTTTACTTCCCAAGACATTTCCCCGAATCCACAGGAAGCTGGGTCTGTCTGGGAGCTCAGATCAATTAAACAAATTCGAATCCTCATGAAGCTGGGTCTGTCTGGGAGCTCAGATCAATTAAACAAATTCGAATCCTCATGAAGCTGGGTCTGTCTGGGAGCTCAGATCAATTAAACAAATTCGAATCCTCATGAAGCTGGGTCTGTCTGGGAGCTCAGATCAATTAAACAAATTCGAATCCGCTACATGCGGGTTGAACCTTTGCCTTCTGATCGGCAGGCTGGTTCTAGCCACTAAGCCACCACGGATCGCCGCAGCATTTAAAGACATAGCACGTATTAAAGCAGTGCTGTAAGCAAATGTTGAAGGCTGCCGAGCAATAGGTAGACAACGATGCTAGTGGGAAAGTAACATGGATATATGGACGAACAGCACTCTGCCAGAGCTCGTACCATATTGAGAGACAGAAGTTTTGGATATCAATTGTTCCAAGCTTAACCGCGGAGAGAGCTGCTGATTGCTTGATTTCATCTGTAAGTTTCCCGTTGTTTTTCACTTCTTCCCCACTGTGATGTATAAATTATTGTGAGTTTCACAAAAGGCGGCATTGGTGAGACGGCTATGAAGGTAGAGATAACACATGTACTGGCACCTTACAGCCTTGACAGACGATAGTTATTGTGCTTAAAAGGCATAATAACATTTCCATAGGACAAAGCCTGGGGTGAATTGTAGAAACCATGTGTTGCCCATGCAGCATGATCCCTCCCTCGGCCTGCCTAGTTTACTCCAGAGGAAAGGTAATACCAATACATCTGGAACAAGACAATCTACAGAAGCTGCCGGATCAGCAAAACAATTCTCTGTCCGCTAGTTGGTCGCTTGTCAAAGCTTCGATTCTAGACAAGTTGCCGACCAAGGCTTACGGCCTGGCTGCCCTGCCATGAAAGTTACTCTGTAGGTTGTATTTCCCTCACACAATGATACAGCTTGTACCCTCTCAGTTGCGCTCCTTTGCTCGAAGCTATTGTCACAATGTTGGATGTCGGGTTTAGTGAGCGCCGCCCAACATCCAGCGCTAACAGACAGCAGGTAGTACATCTACTGTCATCCTGTAGCTCAGTCATATCTGACCACATCCTGACTAACACTGGAGATAAAAACTGTGTAATGTACGTACAACATGTACGGATGTGTATTGTTAGAATCGCTACTTTATCTTAATCTGCCGGATATGTTACATATTACAATAGACGCAGCCGAACCGTTTCCAGGTTTATTGATCCGTTAACATGTTTATTATGATAATACAACAGCTGTCTGTGTTCAGAACTGATGAATATTCACATAGGTACATGTCACGATGACAAACTTCATTATCTGTCCAGCGAATACAGGATTAAAGGCGTAAGGATTGACTTAATAGAATCCGGTTTTATTTCATATGACTCAGTCTTTTTTTCCGTTGAGCGGCACACATAAAGCGTGAACAAAGCACGAACTCCTGTAGCTCCTGCGACGATCCCCACGAGTCTCCGAGAACATTGCAGTCTTAAAATAAATGAAGGAGAATCTCCTGTGCATGTTTCTATCTGTATTTATCCTCTTCTACCTCAGGTTCTAGAAGACAGTAAGACTTTATTGTTTTACACTCCTACCCAAGAGAATCGATGAGCGTGCGGGTTGTTTTGCTTCTTCTTTTACTGATCTAAAGTGTAAATGTATGTAAGCGATGTTTCTTTATATTTCTGCGACATATTGTCGATGAGAGTAAGATATTGTTGTTATGGACTTTACCAAAGTGTTTTGATGAAAGTAAGGCGTTTCTTCTTGGCTTCTTCTTTCTCTAACCATATGTCCAATGCGCCACAGGCATGTAAAATTTTCCTTTTCTAACTACTTACCTACTTTTGAAACACAGAATCCACAAACTAGGGTTGCATGATTTATTGCCAGGCATATTTTCCTTCATTTCATTATCGCATAATGCAGAATTATGTGCAACCTATTCTTGCGATTTATAAGCTTAAAATCACTAATGGAATACATTGTTTGCACGTACGTACTTATCATTAGACCCTAGATTACCTGCGGCCTTAAAGTAAACAAAGAAAAGTCGTTTCGTATAATCTGTTCGACAAACAATAGGCGATGGCTCAGATATACCGTGGCAATTAGGCATCTAGCAGAGGGATTGTGCAGACAGAAAGATTTCATAGCGGCTCGGCGGTGACTGCAGGGATAACATTGCTCCGCATTCAAACAGTATTATAAACTATATGTGTTATGCATTTCAGTCACAATATGATGCATTTATTCATTTCATATAACATATAACTCTGCAGTATGCACCTGCAGAAATGCGGCGAAATATGTCAGGCAATAAATTGTGCAAGATAATGTTTATGGCTTATTGGTGTAAAGACCCTGGATAATTAAATGGCTAATTATGATTTCAGCGGTCAGACTCGGCCGATGTCCAAAGAAGGCTCGACCAGCTAGCAGTAGCTTCTTCATGCTCCCCCAGACACAACATGGTCACGTGGATCTGGACAGACAGGTGAGTTCACATCAGTCTTCACAAATCCCTGCCAGTGGACATAGTTGAGTTGAACTCAAACGTAGTCCATTACACACTCTTTATAGTAGTGCTGGACTGAATTTTGCATGTGGATGTGTTTTTTTCTTTGAATATCCCTGACAGAACGTTGCAGTCAACACCAGCATTTTCCAGCTGCTATTGATGTACTAGGCAAGATTACGCTCAGTAGTGTGCCATAGATTTCTGAGCGACCGGCTCACATACCCCTAAGTTACCGACGCGGCGAGAACCGCTACCGTTTCTCGCGCATGTGATTAGCTGTCCCTGATAACAGTGTCCCTCGCCATCAGGCGAATCCACTCCGACTTAGAGGTAGACTTCCTGTTGAATCTAAGATTACCGTGGTTCACATTGGAACAACATCAGCGACTGTACGTTGTAAGTTTTTAAGCAAAGGTAATATTCATTTATTCACTTCATGTGATACATAACTCTGCAGTATGCACTTGACGAGATGCAGCGAAATATGCCAGGCAATACATCGTGCAATATTTTGTTAGTGGCTTCTGTGTTAAATTCGCGGTTAGCCTGTTAGCGGACGACGAACGCAGATGTCGGACCTACGCCCGACCGCTCTCATGACGTTAGTAGCGTTGTACACTATCAACTGTATATGAGTGTGTGTAATATTTGATCTCTAGGGAGGAGGGGGAGAGAAGAATTAGAAGGAAGAAGAAGAATGAAAATAAGAAGAATGAGGAGAAGAAGAAGGAGAAGAAAAAAAAGAAGAAGAAGAAGAAGAAGAAGAAGAAGAAGAAGAAGAAGAAGAAGAAGAAGAAGAAGAAGAAGAAGAAGAAGAAGAAGAAGAAGAAGAAGAAGAAGAAGAAGAAGAAGAAGAAGAAGAAGAAGAAGAAGAAGAAGAAGAAGAAGAAGAAGAAGAAGAAGAGGAGGAGGAGGAGGAAGAAGAAGAAGAAGAAAAAGAAGAAGAAGAAGAATAGGAAGAAGAAGAGGAAGAAGAAGAAGAAGAGGAAGAAGAAGAAGAATAGGAAGAAGAAGAAGAAGAAGAAGAAGAAGAAGAAGAAGAAGAAGAAGAAGAAGAAGAAGAAGAAGAAGAAGAAGAATTAATCTTGTGACGTTATTGTCGTCACGACCGCTTGCCTGTGGACGTTAGCTGTGGCCATTTGGCTGTGAGTGGTTCAGTCATGTCTCTGTCTTACTCGGGAGCCATGGTAGAGCAGTGGCTAGACGCTGAACTGCTAACCTGATTGTCATGGGTTCCGCATCATTACCAGGCGGATGTTTACAACTGACTTGGTCTTCTAACTCAACCCAGCCTCGTGTTGGCACCAGGACATGTCTCAGGAAGGGAAGTCGGCCGGTGGTTTATTGTGGACATTAGCTCGAGGTGGCCGAGTGGTGTTTAGAGATAGGAGTCTTGTATCATATACTTATACGCCTTTAGACATATATAAGTGTTCCAGGCTTGTTTTAAACTGTCCTGACTTACTTTACAGCTGTCCCTGACTTACTTTACAACTGTCCCTGACTTACTTTACAACTGTCCTGATTTACTTTATAGCTGTCCCTGACTTACTTTACAACTGTACCTGACTTACTTTACAACTGTCCCTGACTTACTTTACAATGTCCTGACTTTCTTTACAACTGTCCCTGACATACTTTACAAATAACTCTGACTTACTTTACAGCTGTCCCTGACTTACTTTACAACTGTCCTTGACTTATTTTACAACTGTCCTGATTTACTTTACAAATGTTCCTGACTTACTTTACAGCTGTCCCTGACTTACTTTACAACTGTCCCTGACTTACTTTACAACTGTCCTGATTTACTTTATAGCTGTCCCTGACTTACTTTACAACTGTACCTGACTTACTTTACAACTGTCCCTGACTTACTTTACAATGTCCTGACTTTCTTTACAACTGTCCCTGACATACTTTACAAATAACTCTGACTTACTTTACAGCTGTCCCTGACTTACTTTACAACTGTCCCTGACTTATTTTACAACTGTCCTGATTTACTTTACAACTGTTCCTGACTTACTTTACAGCTGTCCCTGACTTACTTTACAACTGTCCCTGACTTATTTTACAACTGTCCTGACTTACTTTACAACTGTTCCTGACTTACTTTACAGCTGTCCCTGACTTATTTTACAACTGTCCTGATTTACTTTACAACTGTTCCTGACTTATTGACAACTGTTCCTGACTTATTTACAACTGTTCCTGATTTACTTTACAACTGTTCCTGACTTATTTACAACTGTTTCTGATTTACTTTACAACTGTTCCTAACTTATTTACAACTGTCCCTGACTTATTTACAACTGTTCCTGACTTACTTTACAACTGTTCCTGACTTACTTTACAACTGTCCCTGACTTACTTTACAACTGTTCCTGACTTATTTACAACTGTCCCTGACTTACTTTACAACTGTCCCTGACTTACTTTACAACTGTTCCTGACTTATTTACAACTGTTCCTGACTTACTTTACAACTGTCCCTGACTTACTTTACAGCTGTCCCTGACTTACTTTACAACTGTCCCTGACTTACTTTACAGCTGTCACTGACTTACTTTACAACTGTCCCTGACTTATTTACAACTGTTCCTGACTTATTTACAACTGTTCATGACTTACTTTACAGCTGTCCCTGACTTACTTTACAACTGTCCCTGACTTACTTTACAGCTGTCCCTGACTTACTTTACAACTGTCCCTGACTTACTTTACAGCTGTCCCTGACTTACTTTACAACTAACCCTGACTTATTTACAACTGTTCCTGACTTACTTTACAACTGTCCCTCACTTACTTTACAGCTGTCTCTGACTTACTTTACAACTACCCCTGACTTACTTTACAAATGTCCCTGACTTACTTTACAGCTGTCCCTGACTTATTTACAACTGTTCCTGACTTACTTTACAACTGTCCCTGACTTACTTTACAACTGTCACTGACTTACTTTACAGCTGTCCCTGACTTACGTTACAACTGTTCCTGACTTATTTACAACTGTTCCTGACTTACTTTACAACTGTTCCTGACTTATTTACAACTGTTCCTGACTTACTTTACAACTGGTCCTGACTTACTTTACACCTGTCCCTGACTTATTTTACAGCTGTCCCTGACTTACTTTACAACTGTTCCTGACTTATTTGCAACTGTTCCTGACTTACTTTACAACTGTTCCTGACTTACTTTAAACTGTCCCTGGCTTACTTTACAACTGTCCCTGACTTATTTACAACTGTTCCTGATTTACTTTACAACTGTTCCTGACATACTTTACAACGGTCCCTGACTTATTTACAACTGGTCCTGACTTATTTACAACTGTTCCTTACTTACTTTACAACTGGTCCTGCCTTATTTACAACTGTTCCTGACTTACTTTACAACTGTCCCTGACTTATTTACAACTGTTCCTGACTTACTTTACAACTGTCCCTGACTTACTTTACAGCTGTCCCTGACTTACTTTACAACTGTCCTGATTTACTTTATAGCTGTCCCTGACTTACTTTAAAACTGTCCCTGACTTACTTTACAACTGTCCTGATTTACTTTATAGCTGTCCCTGACTTACTTTACAACTGTACCTGACTTACTTTACAACTGTCCCTGACTTACTTTACAATGTCCTGACTTTCTTTACAACTGTCCCTGACATACTTTACAAATAACTCTGACTTACTTTACAGCTGTCCCTGACTTACTTTACAACTGTCCCTGACTTATTTTACAACTGTCCTGATTTACTTTACAACTGTTCCTGACTTACTTTACAGCTGTCCCTGACTTACTTTACAACTGTCCCTGACTTACTTTACAACTGTCCTGATTTACTTTATAGCTGTCCCTGACTTACTTTACAACTGTACCTGACTTACTTTACAACTGTCCCTGACTTACTTTACAATGTCCTGACTTTCTTTACAACTGTCCCTGACATACTTTACAAATAACTCTGACTTACTTTACAGCTGTCCCTGACTTACTTTACAACTGTCCCTGACTTATTTTACAACTGTCCTGACTTACTTTACAACTGTTCCTGACTTACTTTACAGCTGTCCCTGACTTATTTTACAACTGTCCTGATTTACTTTACAACTGTTCCTGACTTATTTACAACTGTCCCTGACTTACTTTACAGCTGTCCCTGACTTACTTTACAACTGTTCCTGACTTATTTACAACTGTTCCTGACTTACTTTACAACTGTCCCTAACTTACTTTACAGCTGTCCCTGACTTACTTTACAACTGTCCCTGACTTACTTTACAGCTGTCCCTGACTTACTTTACAACTGTCCCTGACTTATTTACAACTGTTCCTGACTTATTTACAACTGTTCCTGACTTACTTTACAGCTGTCCCTGACTTACTTTACAACTGTCCCTGACTTATTTACAACTGTTCCTGACTTATTTACAACTGTTCCTGACTTACTTTACAGCTGTCCCTGACTTACTTTACAACTGTCCCTGACTTACTTTACAGCTGTCACTGACTTACTTTACAACTGTCCCTGACTTACTTTACAGCTGTCCCTGACTTACTTTACAACTACCCCTGACTTATTTACAACTGTTCCTGACTTACTTTACAACTGTCCCTCACTTACTTTACAGCTGTCTCTGACTTACTTTACAACTGTCCCTGACTTACTTTACAACTGTCTCTGACTTACTTTACAACTGTCCCTGACTTACTTTACAACTGTTCCTGACTTACTTTACAACTGTCCCTGACTTACTTTACAACTGTTCCTGACTTATTTACAACTGTCCCTGACTTACTTTACAGCTGTCCCTGACTTACTTTACAACTGTTCCTGGCTTATTTACAACTGTTCCTGACTTACTTTACAACTGTCCCTAACTTACTTTACAGCTGTCCCTGACTTACTTTACAACTGTCCCTGACTTACTTTACAGCTGTCCCTGACTTACTTTACAACTGTCCCTGACTTATTTACAACTGTTCCTGACTTATTTACAACTGTTCCTGACTTACTTTACAGCTGTCCCTGACTTACTTTACAACTGTCCCTGACTTACTTTACAGCTGTCCCTGACTTACTTTACAACTGTCCCTGACTTACTTTACAGCTGTCCCTGACTTACTTTACAACTACCCCTGACTTATTTACAACTGTTCCTGACTTACTTTACAACTGTCCCTCACTTACTTTACAGCTGTCTCTGACTTACATTACAACTACCCCTGACTTACTTTACAACTGTTCCTGACTTACTTTACAACTGTCCCTGACTTACTTTACAACTGTCCCTGACTTACTTTACAGCTGTCCCTGACTTACGTTACAACTGTTCCTGACTTATTTACAACTGTTCCTGACTTACTTTACAACTGTTCCTGACTTATTTACAACTGTTCCTGACTTACTTTACAACTGGTCCTGACTTACTTTACAACTGTCCCTGACTTACTTTACAGCTGTCCCTGACTTACTTTACAACTGTTCCTGACTTATTTACAACTGTTCCTGACTTACTTTACAACTGTTCCTGACTTACTTTACAACTGTCCCTGGCTTACTTTACAACTGTATCTGACTTATTTACAACTGTTCCTGATTTACTTTACAACTGTTCCTGACTTACTTTACAACGGTCCCTGACTTATTTACAACTGGTCCTGACTTATTTACAACTGTTCCTGACTTACTTTACAACTGGTCCTGACTTACTTTACAACTGTTCCTGACTTACTTTACAGCTGTTCCTGATTTACTTTACAACTGGTCCTGACTTATTTACAACTGTTCCTGACTTATTTACAGCTGTTCCTGACTTACTTTACAACTGTTCCTGACTTACTTTACAGCTGTCCCTGACTTACTTTACAACTGGTCCTGACTTATTTACAACTGTTCCTGACTTATTTACAACTGCCCCTGACTTATTTACAACTGTTCCTGACTTATTTTACAACTGCCCCTGACTTATTTACAACTGTTCCTGACTTACCTTACATCTGCCACTTATTTACTGTACAACTACACCTGACTTACCTTACACCTGCCACTTATTTACTGTACAACTACACCTGACTTACCTTACAACTGCTCCTGACTTACCTTACAACTGCCTCTTATTTACTGTACAACTACACCTGACTTACTTTACATCTGCCACTTATTTACTTTACAACTACACCTGACTTACCTTACAACTGCCTCTTATTTACTCTACAACTACACCTGACTTACCTTACAACTGCCCCTTATTTACTGTACAACTACACCTGACTTACCTTACAACTGTTCCTGACTTACCTTACAACTGCCCCGACCCGTGTACTGGTTTCAGTTGAAGACCGAGCAGATGGTGTTGTACATCCACGAGGCATACAAACACGCTGTCAAGGACTACGGGGCAATCACTCAAAGAGTGCCGGCCAATGTGGTACGTTTCTGTTTGAGTCATATCTTTTTCATATCGTTTCGAAGATATACTCTTTCCCCTCTTCTCCTATTTCTCCTCCTTCTTTTCCTGTTCCTCCTCCGCTTCCTCCCTCTTCTACTTCCTTTTCCTCTTCTCTTCCACCTCCTCGTACTTCTTCCACTCCTACTTCTGTTTCTTCTTCTGTTTTTACTCCTCCGTCTCCTCCTTCTGTTTCTTCTTTGTCTCCTCCTCCTTTGTGTGAGTTGTTTGAGAGTCTACGCTCCTTTGGATGTTCAGAGACAGCATCAACACCAGCGGCAGCAGCAGCAGCACAAGAAGAAGAAGAAGAAGAAGAAGAAGAAGAAGAAGAAGAAGAAGAAGAAGAAGAAGAAGAAGAAGAAGAAGAAGAAGAAGAAGAAGAAGAAGAATAAGAAGAAGAAGAAGAAGAAGAAGAAGAAGAAGAAGAAGAAGAAGAAGAAGAAGAAGAAGAGGAAGCTGAAGAGGAAGCTGAAGAAGAAGAAGAAGAAGAAGAAGAAGAAGAAGAAGCGGAAGAAGAAGCGGAAGAAGAAGAAGAAGAAGAAGAAGAAGAAGAAGAAGAAGAAGAAGAAGAAGAAGAAGAAGAAGAAGAAGAAGAAGAAGAAGAAGCGGAAGAAGAAGAAGAAGGAAGAAGAAAGAAGAAGAAGAAGAAGAAGAAGAAGAAGAAGAAGAAGAAGAAGAAGAAGAAGAAGAAGAAGAAGAAGAAGAAATGACTGAATGAATGAATCACTTAGTATGGAAACACGAATGCCACCACGCTCGTCAAAGTAAGCGTGTCTGGATGTTGCCAGATGCCTGACACGTATCTGTTTCCCCAGAACGAATGCTCGCCCGACCACAGTCTCCCAGTGACCATCTACACGCGGTACATCCCCTCAGTGGTCAGGTTCATCACCACCTTGGCCAAGAAAGTGCCACATTTTCTGGACATCAGCCTGTCGGATCAGCGAGCCCTGATCAAAGGTTGTATCTTAGAGGTAAGCGTTTCGCTTTATTTAACTATCTATTGTCTGAGGAAAATGCAAATAATATCATTTTTAGATAGATATAAAATTATGAACGAGTCCTACAAGAAGCAAATGGGAATTGTAAACTGACTGAAGAAATTAAACTGTTGCATTCACTCGCTTTGACTCAAATATAGTCCATACACACTTCTTCTAGATGCTCTGGACTGAATTGTGCGTGTGGATTAGCTTTCCCAATTACTAGAGTCCCACGACATCAGGCGAACCCACCCCATCGTCTGAAGTACAGGTAATTTACCTTCCCAAGTTAAGGGCGAGAAGTCAACATTTAAGTCAAGCTGACTGGTGTAGGGGTTAAACCGCCTACCTCAGCATCGGCATGTTTAAGAACAGCATCCATTCGGCTATGCTGATCTCCTGCAGTGAGGCTAATCTGACAACTAACTTGAAGAGTAGACAACCTATGAGAATACTTCTATTCGCTATTTCTAGAGTGCTTTCCCTTGTTCTTACGATGTATATTGAAAGACGTGAACTGTGGTGACGTATTCGTTAGTGGGAACAGAGTTCAAAAGTCGAGAGGATCGACTTCAATTCATCCGGTTTTATCCCATACAGTTCGGTCTTTTCTCCACAGGACGATCTGACGAAAGCGTCGGACAAAGCACAAACTCCTCAGCTCCAGCGACGATCTCCAGGAGTCTCCGAGAAAATTGCATTAGTGAACCTAACGACGTAGACCGGAATCGAGCCCAAAACCTATGCCATCAAGACACCCTCGTTAGTCTCATCTCCCTTCTCCAGGACTCCCTCGTTAGTATGACGTTGAATTATACACCACTTTGTGGTTCAGCGTGCGTGTTAGCGAAGCTGATATTTAGCTACGGTGATCATGTAATGAGCGAGGTCGGACCAGAGTTCCTTGCCTGCGCTCGTCGTTCGCTACGAGATCGAAGAAATGGCCACATATTGGTCCAGTCAAGCCTACGTAATTGTATAGTCCTAACACGCCACAGACCAACAGCTGGTTCTTACTGCTGGGCTTATCTTGTAAAAGATTCAGCACCAAACAAAATGTAGGTTTGTACCAAACAAACATGGATAGCGGGAAATGGGAAGTAGGGATGTGTCACAGTTATGACCTAACGGTTGTTAATATGGTAGCAGCCATCTTGTGTTATTGTATTACATATAAAATTAAAGGAGGTTACTTAGGAAAAACATTACTGTATTTAAATTTTAATTGATACAACATTTCTCAGTGACAACATTTCGGCGATATATAAATCAATGGCAGATACGGGAAATTGATTAAGACGATTAATCATCCCACGGACTTAATCAGTTAAAAAAGAATGTAAACTCATCCGTACATTTGATTATGCGTAAATATGCTTATGAATATCTTTAGATTGTTAATGTTCCTTGTAGTCCATATTGTTTTTAGTATGTAGAATGTTACTATCTTATATTTTATATGTTGCTTTTATAATGTCCCTTAGTTTTCTAATTGCTTTTAAAATGTGCCTTGTTTCCCAGACTGCTTTTAATGTATTCCGTTTTTTTTCTGAGTATTAAAAAATAATTGTTTCCTGTTTAGCAAGACTGTTTTCAAAATGTTTCATTTTTACATACTGCTTTTAAAATATTCCTACCTCTGAAATCGGAGTGGTTACACCTGATGGCGAGGGACATCGTTAATAGGGAAAACTAATCCACACACAAAATTCAGTCCAGCATTACAAGAAGCAGTGTGTATGGACAACGTTTGAGGTCAAAGCGAGCGAGCGCCAAAAAAAAAAAAATATTCCTTTGCTTTCAAAATGTTCCCTGTTGTCCAGATTGCTTTTACAGTGCTCCTTTTTTCCCCAATTTGTTTTTTTTTTTTTAAATCTTCATTTTCACCAGATAGCTTTAAAAAGCTCCGTGTTTTTTATGAGTACATTAAAAATGTCCCTGGTTACTATATTGTTTCTTATATATATATATATATATATATATATATATATATATATATATATATATATATATATATATATATATACTATTTTTAAAATATTCCTTTGCTTTAACAATGTTCCCTGTTTTCCACATTGCTTTTACAATGTTCCATATTATCCAGATTGTATCTTTTTTTTACATATTGCTGTAAAAATATTCCTTTGCTTTAACAATGTTCCCTGCTTTCAACATTGCGTTTACAATGTACCCAGTTTTCCAGATTGCGTTTACAATGTACCCTGTTTTCCAGATTGCGTTTATCCACGATTCTACACACGTGAAAGTGGATTCCGGTGTTTGGGAGGATTCCATACTTGACTTTCAGATCTCAGTCAGCAGGTAAACTTATTATATGTTATGTTTTCATTTCATCGGCATTGGGTGAGTTTCGTTGCTCTGTTTCTTGAAGACTTTGACCCAGAACATTCAATTTCAAGATGTTTCATACTGATACTCTCCCTTGATATACATTCTCTCAGTCTTTCATACTGATACTCTCCCTTGATATACATTCTCTCAGTCTTTCATACTGATACTCTCCATTGATGTAATTTATCCTATGCGTTTCATAGTAATACTCTCCCGTAATGTAACTTCTCCTCAATGTTTTATAGTAGTACTGTCCCTTTATATAACTTCTCTTCAGTGTTTCATACTAATACTTTCTCTTGATGCAACTTTTCTTCAGTGTTTCATACAAATACTCTTCCTTGATGCAGCTTCTCTTCAGTGTTTCATACAAATACTCTTCCTTGATGCAGCTTCTCTTCAGTGTTTCATACAAATACTCTCCCTTGATGCAACTTCTCGTTAGTGTTTCATACTAATACCCTTCCTTGTCGCTACGGTCGGCATAACTCTTGACAATATTGTGTATCATTCTAAATCTCACGTGCGATTGTACTTCTTTAATTTAACTAAAATATGTAAATGAAATATGACAATCAGATTGTGTTTACACTATATGTATTTTTGTTCCATGTGAAAGTATAATAAACTTGTGACGTTATTGTTATCATTATATCCAACATTGGTCACGTGTTGCGGCCTAATAAGGTTGAAAGCGTTAGGTTTAATTTTCATGCATTTTTCATGCATTTCTCGTGCATTTTTCATGTGTTTTACACATGGAAATGTGGATTCTGGAAAACTAAAACAATAACTAGCGACTCCCAGGTAACACGGTAGCCTTAGCAATCTGTGATTACTAAAGAGATTTTTTTGTACCAGGTTAAAAGAAGACAAAGAGTTTAAAAAGCAAGAGGGTCGACTTCATCGCACCGGGCTTGATCCCATGTGGCTCGGTATCTTTCAGCAGGGTGTCCCGCTGAATGCGTCGCACAAAGCTCGAACTCCATATCTCTATCGACAACCCCCAGGAGACTCCGAGAAACTGTCTGTCGTGAATCTAATGACATACAGAGAAAATAAGAAATTAAGAAATCAGGACTAAAGTGGGTGTTATAGCAGCGCTAGATTTTATCAGAAGGCAGCAAGTCAAATGGTTTGGCCATGTAACTAAGATACCAATTAACAGTATACCACAACAAGCAATGATGTACAGACCAAATGGAAGCAGAAGAAGAGGCCGACCACGTAAATGACTTGACAGAGGGAATAGCAGAGTCCATGGGAATCTCAATACATGAAACCCATAAACGGGCACTCTTCCGCTGTTTATGCTTCACCTCGACACCGCAAAGTACAACAGAAACATGATGAGATGAGATGAACCTAACGACATAGCCCGGAAATGAACCCCCAATCTTCTGAGCTCAAGGTAGGCGGCACAAGCACTTCGCCGCGAAGACTCCCATCTATTTTAGTCAAGACAACATTTACTGGAGGGGGCTGAGTGGTCTCAAGGTATGGTGTCCGCCTCGAGTGCTGGAGGTCCCGGGTTCAAGCCCCCGGGATGATCGGGATTTTTTTCTCGTGGACTTCTAGTAATAAAATTTCCCGTGGTCTCTGGGTAGTGAGATCGGACGCCCGTGTGTATTGTTGCGCACGTAAAAAATCCCTTGGCATTTGGAAATCGAAAAAGAGTAGCCTACCGGCACTGCCCGGGCAAAATTTCGAGTTAAAAATCTATCCAAAGTATTTCAGGATCCTCGCCGATGCTACGGAGTTCGTGCATTGAGCTGGGTTTCTCCAGACTCAGGTTTGAGTTAGGAGGAAAACGGAGCACTTATGGGTTAAACCCATGTGCCGTGATGTTGATCCAACGACTAAACTAAACTAAACTAAACATATGCTGAACAAGATTATTGACTCTCGCGGCTACTTCTAATGTTCCTATAGGTAATAGTAACTATAGCTTTCAATGTTTATGTTCTCTAGTGCGTACAATAGCCTACAGCCGGCTCTGTGGCGAAGTGGTTGAAAATCGTAATCCCGCATACCACGTTCGAAACATATGTGGGAGATTTGTTAGCTGTACGCCATGTGCTGGTTTTCTTTTATTGGTATAGGTGCCGGTCGTTCAGAAACCAATGGCGAATTACTGAACGTAAACTTGTCAAGAAATCATTAACAGCCAAAAATGCTGGTGTTGACTGTGACGTCCTGTAAAGGATATACAATAAATAACTTGGACGTACCCTGTACAGTGAGTAGATAAGCTGAAAAAAACCAAAAAAAAAAAAAAAACCATCTGATGGCTGTGAAAATGTACTTTCTGAGGAAACTGCACAGAATACCACGGACAGATAGAAAAAGCAATGAGCAAGTCCTGCAAGAAACAAATGAAAACTGTAAACTGATTAGAGACATTAGGCGTAGATAGTCACAATGGTTTGGTCACGTTGTGAGAAGAAATAAATAGGAGAACTTGGTGACAACTGGCAAGATCGAGGGCAAGAGA